>CAKAKR010063823.1:0-10193 GCA_916700685.1 Adelosebastes latens | reverse complement strand
TATGCTCAAATCATAACATGGCAAACTGCAGCCCAACAGGCAACAACAGCTGTCAGTGTGTCAGTGTGCTGACTTGACTATGACTTGCCCCAAACTGCATGTGATTATCATAAAGTGGGCATGTCTGTAAAGAGGAGACTCATGAGTACCCATAGTATGAAATGGTCTGTACCAATGGATTCCTTAGGTTTCCTTAGTTTCTTTCTATCTTTGCATTAACGCGTTAACTTTGACAGCGCTAATTATAAGCACTTGACCCAAGATGTGCACCTCACACTGTAACCCCCCCCCCAGGTGCTGAAAGAGACTCTGAGGCTTTACCCGCCAGCTCCAGGCACATCTCGGGAAATACTGGAAGATATTGTCATTGACGGTATCCGCATACCCGCAGGAACCTCATGTTTCGTGAGTTGTTCACTTTTGAGTGTGTTTGTACCTCTATAAGGCAGGAATTGTGTGGCAGAACCCAAAAAAGGTTTTATAGTTTATTTCTGCTGTTGTTGTGATGTTCAATGAATTATTCTGAAATTCAGTTCAGCAGCTATTCAGCTGGGAGAATGGAGAAATTCTTCAAGGACCCGCTGACATTTGATCCAGACAGATTTCACCCAGATGCTCCCAAGTAAGTGGCTTACAGTTTTATTTTTCATCTTAGCATGTTAGAACACTGGTTGTTGTCCCAAATAAAATGAGGAATATGATGTGCATTAAAGTGTCTCTCATCTGTTTTACAAGGCCTTATTACTGCTACTACCCCTTTGCCCTCGGCCCACGCTCATGCCTGGGACAGAACTTCGCTCAGGTGGGTGGTGACAGTCATAAATGATCAACACACACAAAACGTAACTACACATGGAATTAACTCAATGGGTGTGTGGGCGATTGCAGATGGAGGCCAAAGTGGTCATGGCCAAGCTGATCCAGAGGTTCGACTTCACCCTTGTGCCGGGACAGACCTTTGACCTGCGAGACAATGGCACACTCAGGCCGAAGAGTGGAGTGGTGTGCTCTGTCAGACACAGGAATCACAAGAAATAAATGGTCATATGGTTACCGTATAACATAAGATGAAACCCTAATGGTCCATGTGGTGAAATTGGGTTGTTGGGTTGCTTAGACCAGCTTACTGCCTGCAGCTTTGTACTCCTACCTCACCTAAAAGCCTCTAAAACTACTTATTAATTACTTTTTCTGTTTGCTTTTTTAGACTTTGTTAAGAAAATAGTATCGGCGGTGCTTGTTTTAATGATTTAAACAGTATATCCATGTGTTTATGATGATGATTGTTATTACCTAACAATAATGAGGATATAGGAAAACAAATGAGCTACTTTTTGAGTATCATTAGCACTTTAATCTTGAGGGAATTAACCTTTATATCTGTGTAAGTGCTCTTCCATACCCACTGAGCTTCTAAACTTGATTTGTGCCTTTAATACTGATATCAAAATGCTGAATTTAACATTTTTACACAAATGAAAATAAGATTAATTTTACTAATGCAGGGGGGAAAAAACTTATTTTGTTTTGCACTTTAATAAACTGATGATTCATTTAATGCCAAACAGTCAGATTTTATTTCATGCTCGGTTTGCTGTGCAGAGATTTTTTTTTTATGTACTCAACCTGCTGTGTTTTTGGCTGTAACTGACAGTGGACACAAGGGGGCGCTGTGAGCTTGCAAAGAAATCTCAAAAGCACCTGTTAAACTACAATTTCTAGAGAATTAACACTCAAAAGTTGCCACTCATCAAAGCTTCATGTCAGGAGTTTGTTTTCAAATATACTGTATATACCTGTAATATAAGGTTGTTAAGTGGCAATTCACATTGTAGTCAGAGGCTGATGTCAATACAGTGGTGGTTAAAGTTAATTTTAAAAACAATTATTAAATACATCACAGCTTTTTAGCTTGCAAAGAAATCTCAAAAGCACTTGTTAATTATATAATTATTTATACTGTTGATTTTGAAACAATAATTGGGCCAATTACTTCTACAACACAGCTTTTTTGCTTCTAAATAAAAAAAAAAAAATTAGCTTTTACTAATAAAAGTCAAACGGTTTGTGAATATCAAAAGTTAAATATATACTACACAAAATGCTTAAATATGTCTGTATATATATTAATAAAATATTAATATTAAAATATTAGTACTATTAATTAATGATACTATATAGTACTAAGATTTTTAATAATCATTTTTTCTCTTTTATATATATATATGGTTGTTAAGTGGCGTATCACATTGTAGTCAGATGCTGATATCAATACAGTGGTGGTTAAAGTTATAAAAAATTACTTATAAAACACAGCTTTTTTGCTTATAAATAAATACAAAAACAAATCAACTAGCTTTTGATAATAAAAGTCAAACAGTTTGTGAATATTGAAAGCTAAATATAAATTACACAAAATGCTTAAATATGTCTGTATTTATTAATGTAATACTACTATATAATACTAATATATATATATATAAATATCTATATCTATATCTATATATCTATATATAGATATAGATATATATATAATATATAATTTCCACTTGTGCAATTTTGTTAATAGTCTGTTTATTGTCAATACTGTATATTCTGCTCCTATTTTTATACTTCCTTCTATTTAAATGGTTCATATTTTGTTACACTTTGTTTAGCTCTTTTTTACTGTGTTAGCTGATGCATCTTGTTTTTTGCATTATCCCCTTTGCTACTGTACACTGGAACATTTCCCCACTGCGGGACTAATAAAGGAATATCTCATCTTATCTTATCTTAATAATACTTTTTAAAATATTTTTTTAATAATATTTTTTTTAAATAGGTGTTCAAAGCCATTAGTATAGTGCTTTGTAATTTTATTATTATTATTATTATTATTATTATTATTGAGGGATGTTAGCAAAGACAAAAATATTGTGCAAAAAACTATACTTATACTAATATTTGTCAATACAATAACTTAGCAATTTACAAAAACTTAGCAAAATACAAAACTTAGCAATATACGAAACTTAGCGATAAACAAAATTGAGCAATATACAAAACATAGTAATATACAAAAAATAGCAATAAACAAAATTTAGCAATATACAATACTTAGCAATATACAAAACTTAGCGATAAACAAAATTTAGCAATATACAAAACTTAGCGATAAACAAAATTTAGCAATATACAAAACTTAGCAATAAACAATTTAGCAATATAAAATGAGCAATAAAATTTAGCAATATACAAAATTTAGCAATATACAAAAATTAGCAATATACAAAAATTAGCAATAAAAAAAATTTGCAGACCTTGTCCCTAGTTAGGCTTTTAAGAAAAAAAATACAGTATACCACATCATACATAAAATGGCATAATACAACATATTATTATTATTTGTTTTATGAATAATGTGTTTTTATCTGTCCTCGTCGTACTGTTAAATATATACTACACAAAATGCTTAAATATGTCTGTATATATATTAATATAATATTATTATTAAAAAATATTAGTACTATGTATTATTAATGATACTAAATACTACTAATATTTTTTAATAATAATATTTTAATCTATATATATATTTTAATAATATATATATTTTTTTATGAATAATGTGGTTTTAATCTGTCCTCGTCGTACTGTTGCTTTAAGAGGCTGAGCCTGAGCCTTGCACTATTCATCTACCTGCTGCTCCACTCCTCCTCCTCCTCTCAGCTCCTCTCAGCTCGTCTTGAGTGGCCGAAATCCTCTTGAATGATTTCAAACATATTTCAAACAATTTCAACATATTCAAGTTCTGTGGGTCAAAGGTAATACGGAAATATCGCATCACGGGAAGACTGTCTTTGGAGTAACTAACTCGACTTCAAGACTTGGCTTATCAAAATGTCATTTTTCCATGTGATTTTGAGCTGGACTGCTCTCTCTCTGCTCTGTCTGATTGCCATCTCGTTCCTGGGTTACTGCCTTTACATCCAATACATTCATATGAAATATGACCACATACCTGGGCCACCGAGAGACGGGTAAGATGACTCTCTTTGTCTTCACCTTGCTGGCTAACATCAGCTTAAAAACTATTGTGTTGACATTACAGTACGTGCCACTTTTTTGTGTTTTCTCCCCACAGTTTCTTCTTCGGACATACACCGACGTTTCTGAAGACAATGAGCAACGACGGAGTCATATACGACAAGTTCCTGCAATGGTAACAACGTCAATACATGTGCAATAAACACAAGTATGTTATATAGGTGTGATATAGGTAATAGGTCAACGTTTATTAACTTAATTTCAACACGTGTGTGCTATTAATCTTTGTCAATGCAGTTTTGATGTGTATACGTTGTTGTATAAGTTTTATTTTTTTATACTTTATTTTTTCCCTTTTTTCAAGGCTATGTAAGGTCATATATGCAATTTACAGTTCGTAATTACAATAGTTTATAAACCATTTTTTAAGTAGATGAGCTTATAGACAAACTCATTAAGTACACTAGAGAAAACAACTTCAACATTCAAAATTGAAATAAAATTAAGAAAAGAAATAATAATAATAATAATAATAATAATGGTAAAAAGAAAGAATAGAGTTAAAAAAACACAAAAAAAAAACACACATAATAACAAAAGAAACGAGTGTAATAATAAATTAAATTAAACAAATAAGTTAATAGAAAATAAAAAAGGGGAAATTTCACTCATTTTTAAGCTACATATTTAAAATAAAAAACATTTTTTCAGTAATTATTGTGACAAGTGTAACTTCACTTTAGGTGTAACTGTATTATTTGCAATTCCAAGTAATCTTAATTATGGTTTTGGAATTTACATTTACAGGTCGGAGACTCATGGGTCTGTTTGCAGGCTAAATGCTTTTCATTATGTTTTTTTCCTTGTGACCTGTCCAGAGGGAACAAAGGTAAGCACCGAACCTTTCAATGGTATTTGTTTAATCATTATTGCATAAGTATTGCACAATAAACTGTGTAAAGTAGCACAGAGATAGATCCTCTGCTACAGTGCCAACTCTTTTTGGTTAAATGGGTAGGCCTATATCCTGATCATATTTACATTAAAAAAATTTCAATGTTTTGTCTTCTGATGGCTGTGTTTCAGGAGATCCTGATGTCCACAAAGTATCCAAAAGATAAATTCTTCTACAAGAAACTCTTCAACCTGTTTGGTCAAAGGTAGTTTAATAAAACGATATACATCTCATACCCCTTTCAAACCAATGACCAGGGTTGGACCAGGGTTATACAGTTATACAGATACTGTACCAAGTCCCAGACAATTACTTGTTTTGTTATGTCAAAGCATAGACTGTATATCTAGACGGATGACACCTCTCCACTTCCTCCCAGCCAAAAGCCAAAATATCTGGGTTATGGAAGCTGCCATCTTGAGATTTTGACATCTTTTGGAGCCAGAGTCTGCGCAGTAGTGATCGCGGGACTCAAGCCGCGGTATCGCTCACGATATCGTGAGCCACCTAGCTGCTACGTTAGCACCACTGTAGCTTTTTAGATAGAAATACACAACAACTACCCATAATTTCTCTATAACTACATTTATGATCATATTAACACATGTTCTATTACACAGACTCGAGATGGTTATGGAAAGTTAAAGTTACATCTCCTCTCTCGTACATTTCCCGAGCCTACAGCTCAGCGACCACTTCATTCAGAGCAGCTGTCAATCAAAGCTGTCAATCAGGACATCTCATCCCCTTTTTATAGCACCAAATAACTAATTAAAACCAAACTTATCAGGAAAATGAACACTTGACCATACATCAGCGTTGTAAGAACTACCCAAAATGACAGAAACTATCTTCGATAAAAATTTATTTGACGTGTTTGACTTTTCAGTTTGGCCCATGTCCCAACCGCTAACATGGAGGGGGCGGGATTTATGACCTATACTGCAACCAGCCACCAGGGGGCGATCGAGATGTTTTGGCTGTCATGTCGTCCATCTTCATATACAGTCTTTGTGGCAAATCATTTACAACCTTATCCTGCTATTTTGAAAGTATTGTGTTCCATGTCTTTTTTCAAGGTTCCTAGGTAACGGCCTGGTAACGGCACAGGACCATGAACAGTGGTATAAACAGCGCCGGATGATGGACCCTGCGTTCAGCAGCTTGTGAGTTATTTGATAACCGCAAAGAGACACAATAGAGCTCAACCTTTATTCGGTGTTGGCAATCATTGAATATTCTGTTTAGGTTATGGGTATCTTTTGCTCTGTTTCTTTTGGACAATATTGTCCAATTGTATAATTTCTGTGGAGCTTTGCAGTCCACTGTCTAAAACTACCATCATTTCCAGGTATTTGAGGGGTCTAATGGGAACCTTCAATGAGAGGGCAGAGAAACTGACGGCTAAACTTGCAGATGCTGCTGATAACCAAACGGAGGTCACGATGCTCCACCTATTCAACTTTGTTACCCTTGATGTTATTGCTAAGGTATTGTACCATAGTCTGTTTGACAGTTTCCACTACAGTAGCCCTGATCCAAAAAGTTTTTCTTGCATGTGACGAAAGCACCAGCTTATGACAAAAATCCATCTGATCAAGTTGTAACTGCCTTGTATCCTCGATAACTCTCAGGTTGCTTTTGGTGTGGATTTAAACCTGCTGAAAGGTTCACCTTTCCCTAAAGCCATCGAGACATGTCTGAAGGGGATGATCTACTATGCCAGAGACCGCTTTTTTGAGGTACGACTTCACAGCAAGTTTATATGGCGTTTGTGTCGTGGCAATATTATAAACTGTGTGAGATCCTAAAATCTTGCATTTCCAGTTGAACCCGAAGAACTGGACATTCGTTAACGAAGCAAGGGAAGCTTGCCGCCTGCTGCGCACGACTGGAGCTGAGTGGATTAATAACAGAAAGGCTGCCATGCAAAATGGCGATGACGTCCCAAAGGACATCCTCACACAGATTATCAAATCAGCTGGCAAAGGTTATGGTTGCTAAAGTTCAAATTGTTTGACTGATTAGATAAGAAGAAAGTTTAAACATCCCTGTGTTGTAATCGGGTCATGACAGCTGCAAACAATAGTTTCCAGGGTATAGATAAAAAAAAAGGTACTTATTTTAAACTGAGGAGAATAATATAACAAACATATAAATTACAAGCATCATCATCTCAATATGTGCATCATTGATTTTACATATTATTAGATTTGCAGAGCAGAAGTGCAAAGTTAAGCTACTGCCTGTTCAGATACAGTAGATTGAGTATGTATTTTCTTTTTACAGATTTTATAATAACATGACAGGAATATTGGTGTAATTGTTCAATTTTATTTTTGTATTAATCCAGAGAAAAGCACGACGAAAGAAGACGAAGAGTTGATGTTGGACAATTTTGTGACATTTTTCATTGCGGGTGAGTCAGTGTTGTTTCTGCTTTGATGTGAGAAATGCTCCAAAATAAGCTTGAAGCTGTGCCTCCTTTGTGGCAATTAAGAAATAAAAGGGACACTTCAACCAGAATTTCAATAAAACCTATTTTCCTCTTACCCATAATGTGAACTATCCACCAGTTTAGGTGTGAATTCTGGAGATATTTAGGGTTTAATATTACTTTTCAAGATAGATAGATACAGTTGATACTTTATTAATCTCCGTGGGATGTTAGCAAAGACAAAAATATTGTGCGAAAAACTATACTTATACTAATATTTGTCAATACAATAACTTAGCAATATACAAAACTTAGCAAAATACAAAACTTAGCAATATACAAAACGTAGCAATATACAAAACTTAGCAATATACAAAACTTAGCAATATACAAAACTTAGCAATATACAAAATTAGCAATAGACAAAACGTAGCAATATACAAAACTTAGCAATATACAAAACTTAGCGATAAACAAAATTTAGCAATATACAAAACTTAACAATAAACAATTTAGCAATATACAAAACTTAGCAATATACAAAATTAGCAATAGACAAAACTTAGCAATATAAACAAAATTTAGCAATAAACAAAAATTAGCAATATACAAAAATTAGCAATAAACAAAACTTAGCAATATAAAATGAGAGGGTTTTTTATTGTACATGTACTGTATGTGTGATGCTGTGAGGTGGACATAGTGCAAGTAGTGCAAACAATCATTTTAAATTAAAAGTATGACGCAGTTATTCACAATAATCCATAGACTCTTCTCTAAACATTTCCTGTCTTATATCACCACTAATATTTAAGTCCTAAATTGTATTATGTTTTTAGAATAACTTTTCTCTTAAGCCCCACTGTTTGGCTTAGAGATAAAGAATGCAATAACTTTAATATGTGTTGTTGATCCACATGTGCCCCATTTAAAGGTAATGTTCTAACATTTTAGGGCAAGAAACAACCGCTAATCAACTGGCTTTTTGCGTCATGGAACTTGGAAGACATCCCGATATAATGGAGAAGTAAGAACTAATACTGCAGTGCAAATCAGTTTCATAATGTAGCTTTTGAATGACGGTTTCTTGAGTTGTGATTTTATTTCTCAGAGTGAAGAAAGAGGTGGATGATGTCATTGGGATGAAACGGGACATCAGTTATGACGATCTGGGGGAATTGATCTACCTCTCACAGGTACATATCGTGAAGTTAGGAAAATTATGGTTTAGCTCATTAGTAGTGAAGCATGTTGTGAATGCATTGTGCAACAATGCGCACATATTCATTAATTTATTCACTGACTCTCTAGTTGGCCTAAACTTAAGTCTTCTCATTTTCAAAATGAGGAATGGCTCCATCTCTAGATGACACACTAAAATTGGATCAATTATTTACCTCTTCTTTACAATTCTGCTTAAATTTAATTCTATTATAAGTAGGGCTGTCAATCAATTAAAATATTTAATCGTGATTAATTGCATGATTGTCCATAGTTAATGGCAAATTAATCAGACATTTTCTATCTGTTCAAAATGTACCTTAAAGGGAGATTTACTGTAATACTCTTATCAACATGGGATTGAGTCAATATGGTTGCCTCATGCAAATGTACATGTATGTATATATTTATTATTGGAACTCAATTCACAACACAAAACAATGACCAATATTGTCCAGAAACCCTCACAGGTACTGCATTTAGCATAAAAAATATGCTCAAATCATAACATGGCAAACTGCAGCCCAACAGGCAACAACAGCTGTCAGTGTGTCAGTGTGCTGACTTGACTATGACTTGCCCCAAACTGCATGTGATTATCATAAAGTGGGCATGTCTGTAAAGAGGAGACTCATGAGTACCCATAGTATGAAATGGTCTGTACCAATGGATTCCTTAGGTTTCCTTAGTTTCTTTCTATCTTTGCATTAAGCACTTGACCCAAGATGTGCACCTCACACTGTAACCCCCCCCCCAGGTGCTGAAAGAGACTCTGAGGCTTTACCCGCCAGCTCCAGGCACATCTCGGGAAATACTGGAAGACATTGTCATTGACGGTATCCGCATACCCGCAGGAACCTCATGTTTCGTGAGTTGTTCACTTTTGAGTGTGTTTGTACCTCTGTAAGGCAGGAATTGTGTGGCAGAACCCAAAAAAGGTTTTATAGTTTATTTCTGCTGTTGTTGTGATGTTCAATGAATTATTCTGAAATTCAGTTCAGCAGCTATACAGCTGGGAGAATGGAGAAATTCTTCAAGGAACCGCTGACATTTGATCCAGACAGATTTCACCCAGATGCTCCCAAGTAAGTGGCTTACAGTTTTATTTTTCATCTTAGCATGTTAGAACACTGGTTGTTGTCCCAAATAAAATGAGGAATATGATGTGCATTAAAGTGTCTGTTGTCTGTTTTACAAGGCCTTATTACTGCTACTACCCCTTTGCCCTCGGCCCACGCTCATGCCTGGGACAGAACTTCGCTCAGGTGGGTGGTGACAGTCATAAATGATCAACACACACAAAACGTAACGACACATGGAATTAACTCAATGGGTGGGGGGGCGATTGCAGATGGAGGCCAAAGTGGTCATGGCCAAGCTGATCCAGAGGTTCGACTTCACCCTTGTGCCGGGACAGACCTTTGACCTGCGGGAAAATGGCACACTCAGGCCGAAGAGTGGAGTGATGTGCTCTGTCAGACACAGGAATCACAAGAAATAAATGGTCATATGGTTACCGTATAACATAAGATGAAACCCTAATGGTCCATG
>CAKAKR010063822.1:0-28569 GCA_916700685.1 Adelosebastes latens | reverse complement strand
AATGCGAAACAAACAAAGTGGCTCGGACCAAGCCACTATAATGATGATATAAATAATGATTACATCTATGTTTCTTCAATACATTTTGACTTTTGGACTTCAGACTGAGACAATTACAGAGACGAGGAGCGTTGCAGTGCTCGCTGTGAGTGTGTGCATGCCTTTGAGAGAGACAAAGAGAGGAAGAAAAGGTGGACTGAACGATTCGTTAAGGTGTTAATAATAGTTGGGATGTCGACGTTATGAATTAAGATTCAAATTATTCGGTAGGCTACAGCCCTACGAGCCAAACAACAGTATTTTGAATTTGACAAACGCAGAAATCAGACCGACCAGCCTATTATTTTGTTTCTTAGACCTCTTCTTCATCTCTTCACCTCTTGTTGTTTTCAAGTTATGTCAAATGCAGGCTATTATATGGCTATTTAAAACACATGTTCAGTAGTCGTTCTATTTGGCTGGAATTCTGGAAATATTAATGTCTATTTTGGCCATCAATTAGTCTAGCGTAAACCCTGGTTGCGCTGTTACTCCTGTTACTATGTTGCCAAACTTTCAGTTCACACATTCACTAATCAAAGGGTAAAATGTGGACATTTTACTCTCGTCTGCTGGCACAAAATGAGCAGCAGGGTTCTCGAAGTCTTTCATTTGGTGTCTGGTTCAATCCTCGGATTTGCTGCTATTTGCTGTTTAAGCTGCAGAACACATCCAATAACTCATCTAACCAGAACAAATACAGCGATGATAAGGTGCTGTAATCAGTCAGTCATTGTCTTCCTCTGTCCCTCCTCACTCTCTCTCTCCCCCCCCTCCATTTCTTATCATCAGTCTCCCCTTTTCCTCTCATATATCCCTCTCTTCCTCCCCCTCACTCCTGTATCCAGTTTACATTTTCCTTCCAATAAAATCTCCCCGGAATAAATAAAGAGAGGAGTGAAAACTAAACGGTAAGCAGGCGATAACGGAGCATCCATGGGTGTGTGGGTGAAACAAAGTGAAAGAAACCACTCACGGCCATGAATGTACTTACTCTCTCTCTCACCCTCCATAAGAAAGTGTTGAAAGTAAAGTATATTTTAATTCCCTCCCTGTCTCCCTAGCTTTCTCCTTCTCGGTGCCATATGCTCAAAGCTCCATCTCGGGCTCATTTGGAGTGCCGCACACTCACACACACACACACACACAAGCTCTATCAAAGCACAGGAACAGCTGGCTTGCTCGATATGGATGACTACTCGCCTGTCAACCAGTTTCACACAGCACACAGACACACACACACACACACACATCATCATCATAAAGCCTGGTGTTTCTGCTGTATTTGAAAAGGAACGTGAGTGAGAGATAGGGGGAGAGAGAGAGAAGAGAGAGAGAGAGAGAGTGAGAGAGAGAGAGAGAGTTAAGAGAGTGAGTGTGTGGAGGAGTTTGGTATTGTCAGATTCATTTGACATTTCAATTAGCCAAATGTGTGAATATTCACCATGATATCATTTAAAGAAATAATATACTGGATTTGAAAAAGAGAGAGAGTTGCTGTTATTATCGAAAAATGCAAACATGCACTCAAATCTGCGACATCAGAAGAACGGACAGCATGTGTCACTGTTAACCAACTCTTAACCAAACACTCATGAATACATTTCAGGCACAATTTTTTCCAGTTTGGTATGATTTATACCCCAGGGTTTCCGCCAGTGTATTGCATTGTATGCACGCCGGGACTAATCACCGGGGAATTATGTATTTTTAAGATGTTTTTAAACTAAAATGTTTTTACACAAGTAGCAAAGTCCTTTAAGGAAAAACTTGTAGCGTGTAAGTTGTGTGTACGTTAGCGAGTGTCGGTGTGTACAGGTTAGGCTGTCGGTTAATAAATGCTACAACTCCCAGGCCAAGTTCCCGTGTCCTTCTCGTCACCTGCAGATTAAAGTGAAGGGGATATCCCACAAGTTAGCGTCAACAACGGCTCAGGCTTGCTTGCTTAAAGGGGGCATTTTAGTGACCTAAAGCCTTTCCTCCGAGTCTTTCTCAGCATTATTTAAGTGATAATAACTTTGAAAAAAAAGTTATAATACTGTAACACATTTTATTAGCATATGATTGTATATATGGTTAAATCAAATAAACTATGTAAATGTATTTGTAACCAAATAATAATTAGTCTTACATCTCTTTTCTTTTTGTCATACTCAAACAATGCAAATTAAAGACCTAAAGGTGCATTTGACATTAAGTCCCAAGGAAGCTGAACATTTCTTTCTAAATTTGATGTATTTCCTGTTGAAACATGATATTACAGTGGAATACGGTGCGTGGAGGGATCATTCAAAAGTGCTAACTACAGTAATGACAAATAGTTTTTATTTGATGGGAGGTGCGGGATTGGTCAGAACTCACTTGTTGTTTTGTTGGTTGTTGTTTTTATTTCTGCCAATGCAGTATGAAATAACCATACCCAATTTCTAAGATTTCAATATACTGTATTTTACTGAAATGTTTTTTTTTCTGACTATCCTTTTTTTCTCCTGACGTGTAAATCAACAGTGAATCAAAGCTTGGAAAAGTTCTGCTCCATCAGTTCAAACTCAGAAAGTGTTGTTCTTCTGAGCACACGACCAAATCACCTGTCAAAAGCAAAACCCCTGTTGTTACATCGCTGATTGGGGTGAGGCCAAAAGTGCAACATACTGAAACATACTTCCAAACTATAGAGACTCATTTGGCACATTGTGATGTAATCAAAAAAGCTGAGACTATACCAAATCAAAGGATAATATGATGACATATAAGCATAATAAAAACTTAGTTACGAATTAGTTTATTTATTTAAGAGTCTTTGTTAACCCTACTAGTCACTCTACTAAGCATTATTATTAAAGGGAAAGGTCTTTTTTTGCTTGGGGTTAACGTGTGGTTTAGGAAACAATAATTAGCACATAGGCTACTATGAAATAGTATTATAAAAATACATTTTAACTATCAACAATTACATTGTAAAAATGACTTTTATTTGTGACCAAATTGACCTTTCGCTAAGTCCCGCCCCTTGACCACCGACTGCTGCTGAATCAGTTTGACATATATCCTCTAAACGCATATTGTCGATCGTTCTGTGTGGGCTCCATGCAGCTCAGTACACAATTTATTACTGAACAACTTGATATGGATAGTAATAGTATAAGTCATAGCGGTTGCTGTCTTACCTCCCCTGCGTGGCTGAGACTCAGTTTTGGCAGTTTATTCTTCGCATTCCCAGAGTTTCCTCCGTACGCCTGACCGTTGTTAAATCCCTCTGTGGCCACTAGAGGGGGTTTAAGCTGGGGGGAGTCACTAGGCGCCTGGTCCTGGCCATCCATCGGTCGAACATACGCTGTGGGCTTCTGCTGGATTGCGATCGGCTTCCCTGATAGGCTACCGGGTGGGAAGGTGGGGGTAGTCAGTCCAGATGTGGGAGTGGTTAGACCAGGAGTAGGCGTCGTCAGAACGGACGTGGAAGCCAGCGGGGACGAGGATGTGGAGAGGTGAGAACCCGTCTCGTTTTCAAACGGGGAGGATTTAAAATGTCCACCATTTTCTGTGTTAGTGGAAGACTTAAAATGGCCACCGTCCATGGTGGAAGATCGGAAATTGCCGCCATCTGTAAAAGAGAAGGAAAAAGGAGAGAAAACCAAAAAGGAAAAGTCAAAAATAACCAAAGCAACACCTGTTATAGTTGAATATTGCTCTGCTTTGTGCTGTCAAAATGTCATGAAAAAAAATCCCCTCTCCCAGATGGATGGAGCCAATCACAATCAAAGCAAATTATGTGTTGCTTGATGGTTTAGAAATCAACTGAAAGATGTGGTTATCATCGGATGCAGATGTTAATTTCCAGAAACCCCGCCCAAAAGGTGATAGAGTCTGTTTTGCACTGAAATTATTCACTGAAATTATTCATCAGCACTCATGGCTCCGGCAAATACAAACATTACCCATGAATATCAAAATACGAGAAGTCCTCTTTTTGTTGTGTGAATGGCAGGTTTAATCAGCCACATTCTGAGATATTCCCCACCATTTAGGGAAATATACTTATTCTTGACGAGAGATGAAAAGATAGATGCCACTCTCGTGTCTGTGCGCTAAATATGAAGCTAGATAAAGCAATCTATCAGCTTATGCCACGTTCATGTCACGTTGTTTCGATCGTAATCATAAAGACAAGAGTGTGAAAAAACATTCATAATAGCCCACTATAAAAAAGAACTACAGATGTGTCTACAAAACGTCAGCAAAATGAAGCCCAACTCACCGGCATTTGCATATAAATAAAATTCAATAGTAACACTAATAAAATTGATTTTGCAAATCTAAAAAGAGCTTCACAACTTTTGTAAATGGTTCCACGAATGGCTCCAAATACGTGACAAAAGTAACTCATTTAGGACGTTTAAATAATGACTACAAGACTAGGAACACTGGTAACCATCTTGGAATGCCCGAACATTCATGTCTGAGTAACGGGAGTCCTTCCCATTCTGCCGACATTGTATGAATGCAGCATTAGCTTAGCATAAAGACTGGAAGCAGGCTGATCAGCCCTAGGGATGTCACAATACCGGAAATTTAGAAGTCGATGCAAATACCAGTGAAATTCCACGATTCTCAATACCCAATTCGATACCACGGTAAAAAAAAAAAAAAAAAGAGACAAAAAATAAAGGCAGTGGCTAGAAGGGAGCCCGCAAACTGGGGAAACTCTGGCGAGATTGTTAAGGTTAGGCATTGACCTGGAATAGTTAAATTTAAGCATTGACCTTGAATAGTTAAGGTTAGGATAGGTCATCAGGCAGCGAGTCTCGTGAGAGTTTTTGCAGATCTCAGATCAGATTTCGCAGATTGCGGGCTCCCTTCTAGACACAACCAAAAATAAACCCTTGGAGCTAGTGTTAGGAAGTCAAACAGGTCATAATTCCCTCTCTATTCTCTACTTTATATTGTTGTGAAAACATCCCTTTCAAACAACTGGATTTATTCAAGTTTCTCGACAAAAACTACATTTTACAAGATTACATTTGAACACATCATGATAATGTATTTACCTTCACCCAATACTCCTTTTTATTGAATAGAGCTTGAACGCATCATAATGAAACTCAATGCAACCTCCGTTAATGTTAGCTGTTAGCTCCTCGGGACTGTGCTGCTAGCTCTCGTCCTGCCGATTTCAACACAGATTCATCGTTCACTATGTAGCATTATCAGAGAAAAAATAGGGTGCATCCCCTGGACCTGCGGTACTGTAGAAAAACGAGTACCGCCATGTTTTCAGAATCGACTTGGTTAGTTCTCGTGACATTCATAATCAGCAAAACTTTGTGATATAACATACTAATTACTCAAATTTAGAGATGCTGGTAGGCAGATTTTTTTTTTAAAAACTGGACAGGGCCAAGCTAGCTGTTTCTCCCTGCTTCCAGTTTTTATGCTATGCTATGCTAAGCTAAGCTAACTGGCCGCTAGTTCCAGCTTTACATTTAGCATACAGGCAGACACAGGAGTCGTATCAATCTTTCTCAGAACTCTCAGATTGAAAGCAAATAAGTGCATTTCTGTGTAGGACTTACCTGGGAGAGGAAGGGTTTTGGAGGGGTGGGAAGCGTGTCTTCTCCCAGAAGAAGAGGAGGAAGAGGAGGACGAAGAGGAGGAAGAAGGGCTTGAGTCTCCTTTTAGACCGAGTTCATCTTTAAGTGAGCTAAACAGCTCTTCATGTCTTTGCATTTGCTGTTCCTCTAGTAGAGACATTTTCCCTCTTCCGCTCGTCGCTGCCGTGACCTGCCCCTGCCCGTTCTGCGCCAACCCAAGAACGAGGCCTGCTCCTTGGGCGGCGCTCTGTCCATGGCCTGCCCTTGACCAGTCCATGGAGCCCCGGGACTTCTTCGAATTCTGATGCGGGACCGTTGCAGCGCTCGTCGACGACGCGGTCGAAGCAGGAGGTTGCATGGAAGTTGAAGATGAGGAAGAAGCATTTCCCATCCTCTTGTCCCCACCTCCCTCCACTCCTCCTCCTCCTCCTCCTCCTCCAGCTGTTCCTCCTCTCAGGGCTTCGTTGAAAAGCTGGGACTCCACGGCGGGTCTCTCTGTTGTCGAAGTGGTCGGGGTCTGCAGGTTGTTGCTGCCTTTGGGGATTCCCACCAAGTGGCTCTGGTTGGAATGGCTGGTTAGCAGGTCTTTCATTTCTTCATAGGAACCCAGCGTGTTCTGGACGCGACTGGCCAACGCATCACCTTTATTAGTCTGAAAGGAGAAAAGGGAAGAAGAAAAAGACAAGAGGGAGAGAGAGAGAGAGAGAGAGAGAGAGAGAGAGGAGTATTAATTAAGTCTTCCATTTTTCCATTTCTTTAAGCTTGATGAAAAGCCCTCTTTATTCATCCAGAGAGGAACAGTGAGAGACGGATAGGGTGACCACTGACCAGACATCAGGACGAGATGATTAATTAAACACATGCCACCCTTAAGAGGGTCCGGTCCAGGCTGGTGCAGTAAAATTAATGGGGCAGGAATCATTATTAGCCTGACCCCAGATTCTCAAGCAATCATGGCTTGGAGGACAGCGCTGGTCTTACTGATATATGGCAGTGTAACACCTTCAGCCGCTACGTGATAATGCTGAGATGTTCCTCAGAATAGCTCGAGAGTACCTTTTGTGTCAGTCAAGACGGCTTCTTTAATGATGAAACTACGCGATTTGATCATTTGGCGTTTTTGAAAGGACGAGGGCAAGCAGCAGGGGTTTCAGCAGATCTATATTTGGCACCAGATTCCTGCAAAAAGGCCATGGAAGAGGAAATAGTGTAGATTTTTTTTCCTGTCCTCTGACATTTCTTTTCTACCTGAGTGACAAATAGTGAAGCAAATATTCATCAACATTCAAATCTGAATTATGCAAGATCTACAACCTGTAATTTAATTGTGTCATTTCATCAGTAAAACTCATCATTTATAAATGGTAAATTGATGGTTCATTAAATTTAGTTAATAGTTATTTTACTGTTAACAAACAATGCAATGCTAATTAATAATGTTTACTAACTATTAGTAATGCTATAATTTATGTTATTTTAACAGTTTATTGTTGCAGACATTATAACATTTTATATACTTTATATAAAAATATTTGTTAATGATTACCTAATTATTTGTAAACCTTAAAGAAATTGTTTGTAAAACATCTAGAAACTAGGGCTGTCAAAGTGATAATAACTCGTGATAATAAACAAGAAAACCTAAGGAATCCATTGGTACCAACCATGTCCTACTAGCTCGTCGGAAAAAAGGCTAAATAACGCTCCAAACACGCTAAATTTTAACGCATGGTGTCCCTTGACCTCTGACCTCAAGATATGAGAATGTAAATGGGTTCTATGGGTACCCATGAGTCTCCCCTTTACAGACATGCCCACTTTATGATAATCACATGCAGTTTGGGGCAAGTCATAGTCAAGTCAGCACACTGACACACTGACAGCTGTTGTTGCCTGTTGGGCTGCAGTTTGCCATGTTATGATTTGAGCATATGTTTTATGCTAAATGCAGTACCTGTGAGGGTTTCTGGACAATATTTGTCCTTGTTTTGTGTTGTTAATTGATTTCCAATAATAAATATATACATACATTTGCATAAAGCAAGCATATTTGTCCACTCCCATGTTGATAAGACTATTAAATACTTGACAAATCTCCCTTTAAGACACATTTTGAACAGATAAAAAATGTTACATTAATTTGTAATTAATAATGTTTAACTATGGACAATCATGCGATTAATCACAATTAAATATTTGAATCGATTGACAGCCCTAGTATAAACATTACATGGACCAGATATCTGTAACAATTTGTTAATGGTTAATAATTGGTTTGTAAACCATCTATAAACATTATTTGGATGGGTATAATAAAGTTGCAACTGATGATTACAATACTTTGTTAAATGGTTAATAAATACTTTGTAAAGCATCTATAAACATTATTTACATAGATAGTTAATACTTTGTCAATGGTTAATAGTTGGTTTCTGGTCCATCTATCTAAGTTATGTTTATAGATGTTTTACAAACTATTTCTTAAAGGTTTACAAATCATTTGGTAATCATTAACAAATATATATTATATATATATATAAAAAATATAGTATATGAAATGTGATAATGTGTGCAACAATAAACTGATAGATACTTTACTAATGTTATCATAATGTAATTTTTATCATCTCTTATCAGCAAAGATACAATATAGAATTTATAAACTAATTTCATATTGCACAAACGACTGATAAAATAACAAATTATAGCATTACTAATAACTAGTAAACATGATTAATTATGATTTCATTATTTGTAACTGTAAAATAAATATTAACTTAATTTATTTAACTATCAATTTACCATTTATAAATGATGGTTATTATAAAGTGTTACCATTTCATCATGAATCACAGTCTAATAATGAACACCGGATTCACTGAATGAGATATGAAATGTGGCATTGTGATTTTATCGCACACAACTTTTGTGCTTTGATCAATAGATCCATGAAGGAAAAGGTATCTGACAACCTGTGCTCTGCTAATCACCCCTGAGGTAACATGGAGTGACTGTCAAGTAAAGCTACAATAGGTTTAAAGGTTGAAATGTGTGAACCAAGAAGGAGTGAATAAGACCCTTCATCTAATTTTCAAGACAGGGTGAAATTGCCTGTATTTGGAGAGGTTAATGAATTCATGAATAATGAATGTATGTTCATAGGAAGCAGGAGCTTAACTAATCGTAGGCAATATTTCTGGAAAGAGCATCACGTTACATGTAATAATAATGAATAATCCTCACACTGATGGTAGCGGATCTTAACACCAATCATGCAGATCTGTGAGAGGCTGTCAGGGTCGATTTTCAAACTATTTTCTCAGTGGTCAGAAGTGTAAAACCCACACATCTTGTACATCATTAAAGAAATAATCAGTTAATAACATGATCCATGAGTCCTTGCAAATTTCCCCACTGCGGGACTAATAAAGGAATATCTTATCTTATCTTATCTTTGTTCTTGACTTCTCTAGAAAGCATGTACAGTATCTTGGTTATGTATCTGTGTGCCTGGTTTTGTTTTTCCTATGCAAACAGCTTCAGTCAATAAGCAAATAATACTGTTATAACAGGCAATGATCCATGGAGAGGTCTTATTGCTGAAGAGGGAATTCTCTGTGTGTGTTTGTATGTGTGTGTGTGTGAGACACTTCGTAGCCTTAAAAATGATTATATCACCACCCTTGCATTTGCTCTAATAGAGAGTAATGTAAGAATCATTTGATGATAATTGCTATATTGCGATGCTCTTTTTTCATAATCAAATTGGTTTGATAGTAATTTTATGAAGCAGGTGAAACTGAAATGGATGGTTTTCTTTCACACGACCATCAGGGTCATTGAAGTACCAAAAATCTTAAATATGCTCTGCCAATTATTTCTTGATTAAAGGTGCAGTGTGTAGGATCTGGCGGCATCTAGCGGTAAGGTTGCAGATTGCAACCAACTGAAAATTGTCCCGTGTGCCAAGCGTGTGAGAGAACTACGATGGCTGACGCAAAAATGTGAAAACGTGAATGGCCGTATCTAGAGCCAGCGTTTGGTTTGTCCGTTCTGGGCTACTGTAGAAACATTGCGGCCAGCTCCGTGAAAAGGACACGCTAGATATAAACTGCTCATTCTATGGTAAAGAAAACACAATGATTTATATTTTCAGTTGATAATACACAAAAAAACATACTTATTGATATTATAATCTATTTCTGCCAATATATCATCAGAATTCATCCTCTGGGATCATGAATGTCTTCATGGCAATCCATCCAATAGTTGAGATATTTCAGTCTGGACCATAGACTGTATATAAAGATGAACGACATGACAGCTCCCCACAAGTGAAGCCAAAACTGGCTGCAGTATACAGTAGGTCATAAATCCCACACCCTCCATGTTAGCAGATGGGACATGGGCCAAACTAAAAAGTCAAACTACACGTCAATTAAATTTGTCCAAAAAATGGTTTCTGTTTCTGATCTCCATTAGCTGTGGCTGAAGCCCAGCTATTCTTCCTGGAGTCTACTTAAATCAATTTGAACTGTTAGGCTACATTTCAGTACACAATCACATTACAATCTTAACCAATGTATGTTTAAGTGTTGTGTTTTTTTGATAAGTTTGATTTTAATTAGTTATTAGATGCTATAAAAAGGGGGCGAGACGTCATGATTGGCAGCCGAGAGTCTCTTTTGCTGACAAGCTGCGGGCGTGCTCGGCTCGCGATTGGTTCGGGCGGGTGACCTCGATACTGTGGCTCCACCCCCCCGATCACTACTGCGCAGAATATGGCTCCAAATGACGTCAAAATCTGAAGATGGCAGCTCTCGCATCTGGGATATTTTGACTATATATAAAATCTATGATCTGGACCAAAGTGGTGGCCTGAGCGACACTGCCATTAAATTGGGCCACGGCACTAGTGTGGCTAAAAATTACTGAAACTGTAAATGAATTATCAAAACAGATGCCAATCAATATTCTGTCCATCAACTACCTGATTAATAAACTAATTGTTTCTGCTGTAGAGTAAAGCTCTATTCGTATTGGATGGAATGCCTTTGGGGACCTCATGTGAGGTAAGTGATTAAACCCCCGCATATATATATATACGTTACATTCACTGCACTTGTTCGAGATAATAGAGGGTTATGTACCACTCAAAATTATGGACACAATCCTGAGGACTATCTAGTGGCTGAGACATAACTTCTACCTCTAGAGGGCTGTTTTTATCAACCACCAAAATCAATAGCCGCGTCTCGTGAATTTGTACTCAATATGCTTTTAAAGCTCCTACTAATACTTTCCACTGCAACTTGCACAATTTCAATTGACGCAATATGGTACATACATGGTGGGATTTTTAATTTATGGAATAAATACATGGCAGATTTGCATAGGACTAGAAACACAGACATACGATATCTCTGCAACTGTTAAAAAAGTCCTAGGTGAACCCCAGGTAACAGCCCTGGGTGAAGATGACAGATCCTCAACACAAATCTATATGACTTGAAAGCACCATTCATCTCTTGTACCATGTCTTACTTCACTTTGCTGTATCCTTATTTTTTACTCTCTAATAGCAACACCATGAAAATACCCCAAAAATGAAACAGGGCAAAGAATCAAACCTTATTTACAAAAGATTCATACAAGAAAGGAGAGAGTTGCTTTCAAATAATCTTAACAGATGTAATTTCTGTGTGTGCGCGCGCACACACACACACAAACACTACACACCGTGGCGGGCCAAAGTTAGCTGTGAATAAATTAGCTCATCTCTTCTCCATCTCAGGCTCATGAATAAAAGATCTGGTGGCTGAAGAGGAACAGAAAACACATTTACAGAGAGGCAAAATGGAAAACAGAGGAGAAGGAGAGGATGAATACCTATGTGTGTGTGTGTGTGTACGTGTGTGTGTGTGAGTGTGTGTGAATAGATCATCCCAAATAGCTGCTAACAGCATAACGCTCTTTAACAGGATTAGAAGAGGGATTAGCTAATAGCTGACAGAGAGAATGAATACTGGAGAGGGAGAGAGAGGGAAAGACAGAGAACCAGAGTGACGGACACACGATAGATATACAGGTACAGAGAGAGACTGACGCTAGAAAAATATGAACAAGAGTGGCATCGGAAATGATAAAAATTCTATCAATCCTATGTGAAAATAAAAAAAGGGCTGATATAAATCTCTAAAGGAGCAGTTCAGTAAGTTCAGTCAGCACTCAGACTCAGAGGAAGTGCAGCGAGGCTGTATAGAGGCCTTGGTAAATCCACTTAATTGTATCAAGTAAAGCAACAAACTCAGAAAAAGAAACAGAAATTGTTAGTGTGGCAAATGCATCAGCAGAAGAAAGTAGCAAGGTGTGCCAAAGCCGTTTTTCAAGTTTAGCAGCAGTGAGAGATAAACTGGGGAAGTGTATGGTGGAAAAAGATTAGTGGGAAAGAGGTGGAATATGAAACAAGTAAACATGTTGTTGTCCCCTATGAATGATGCAGTCAACCCTTTGGGCCAGCCACTTAGAAGATGTACCATTGCTACAAATTCTGTTTGAATTATTTTCACCTTCGTGAATTATAGTTTCCCCCGTTAAGTTAATCACTGTAATTAATGAGAGATGTAGAAATGCTCAGCACAGCAGCACACTTTAGTCAGGTGCTGCTGTGTGAAACAATCCAAAATGAGAAAAGGGTTTGATACACACCAAAACTCAGACCCACTGTATTTATCAGTTTATTCCTCTTTTTCTAGGGCTGTACCAAATGTCTTTTTTTTTTCTTTTTTTTTTTACATCCAAAGCTTCTATTAAGGTTTTCGAATGAAGCTTTGAATGTCGTCATATTTTATGACGTCTGTCTAGTCTGTGCTTACTTTGTCAAGGTTGAAAGGAGTAATAAAATCTGCCGTCCTGGTTCGGACTACTGAGCCTCTGTGTTGTTGTCTGCACAACATGATTGGTTGAAGTCTTTATTCGCAGTGCAAAAGCTCAGAAAAGTCGACAAAATGACGCTTTTTCGGCACGTAATATTTGCATTCTGTGTGAAAGTACTCATGAAAAAAACATATTGACGTAGGATTAATCGCATGAAAATAACAGCCTCGGTGTGTAAAGGTCTTAAATTGTAAATTGTAAAATTCACCTATGTATCGCAATTCATTTTAAAAAAATATATTTTTTGATGCCAGAATCAATATATTTGCTTTGAGTCTATGTGGAGTTAGAAGGAAGTTACCGCTTTTATTGCTGTAGTCTGAGTAACTGGACGTCATATCCGTTCTGTATCCGTCAACCAAAACAAACCGCAGTGAGATAAAATGACAAAGCCGAAAGCGGCGGAGGGTCCGTGTGGATACGACCTGCACCCTCACATGTTAAATCCAACGTGGTAAACACTACACATACAGTTAAATATGGAAACACTTTGGGTTTCACACATTACCAGGAAAGGAAAAGCTAGACATCTCGGCTAAAGCTGCATGCTAACTCTGTCATGGACAGGAAATGTTATCGTACTGTGGTAACGTGCGGTCGAGCCGGCCGTCACTCTCATCTCTGTGGTCAAATGGGCCGACGCTACAACTGTAGAGCACCCATAAACTGATGTTTATGTTAAATGCATTCAAACGGCCCCGATGGAGCTGACCATGGATGTATAAAGAGAACGGAGCTGATGGGAGAGCTAGAGACGGACTTGGCGAAGTTAGCGGAAATATACACAAGTGACTAGTCCAGTTTTCAAAATAAGGTGCAAACAAAGGGAACTGTATATTCAAAATACATATATAGAAATAAGATTGATTGGATTATATTCACCAGAAGTATAAAACATGACATGTCTCTTATAAATTAAAAAGAAAATACCACTAATTTGTGAGGGAAATGTCTTTATTCTTAGATTTTTGGGTAAATGGAAAAAATGTAATAAATAACACCTGACAATGACTGATGTATTTGACTTCCGGACATCTCTGACTACATGCATGCTGAAAATCAAAACATTTTACTGAATTGATTTATATATTTTCTAAAGTAAAAGTCCCTAGATGTGTATGATTCAACTTTTTCCCATGGTCTAGTGTTAAAAAAGTTAACAAAAACGAAATAAATCGTAATATCGAATCGCAATACTTGTAGAATCGCAATACTTAAAAATCGCGATAGGCGTATCATCCCAGCCCTATTAAATTGAGGTTTATATAGCACTTGATCACATGACTAGAATCCTCTATTTTACCTCTGTAACCAGCCACCTAATTGATGAGCAAGCTGGATGAAACACACCCGCTATTTGCTCTTCCAGTATTTGCAAAACTGCTAAAATAAATGAAAAAAAGGGAACAAATAATCTTCTCATTTTGGCTCCAATCACTGTAATAACTTAAGCCCCTTAAAACAGACGCCAAAAAAGCATCATCCCCTCGAGAGTCATCTAAATAGCGGCAGTGGCGTCTGAAATATCACAGTTCACACCGCCCAGTCATCCTTGCTCTCTCCACACACACGTACACACACACACACAAACACACACACACACATCTTGACCTGACCTCAGCACCATTAATTAGTTGGAAACAATTAGTCGGAGCATGGAGGCACCTAGGATTAGATTCATTATGAGAACAAGCTCTCATGTGCTGCCGAACCTCGAGCAGCGTCTCAGTGAGAAGCCCCCGTGTCCTCTGCGTTCACAGACACAGCAGCAGTTAAACACATTCTGTCGAGATTCAAAGCCAGTCTGTCCCAAGGTCGATACACTTGGCGGCATAACCGAGTGTTGAAGTGCCTCGCGGTTGCAAATGAGAGTTAACAAACCAAAATCAATTTTAAACACGGGGGCAGGAGAGTAGCCGTGGACTTCATGCATGGCTGCTTCACTTTCAGCTAAAGAAGAAACAAAATGATGGCATCTCAAGTAGCTCAGAACAAGAACAGACCACAACCTTATGCTGGAGGATATTACACTATTGGAAGAAACGGTTACAATAGCCTGTGATGATCCATAGGCCCATTATCAGCTTTATCATCCGCAAAAACAGCATTATGGTACAAAATAAATGTTTGGATAATTGTTGGTTAGTAATAACAATTCCTTTCAATTGATTGCCGGCACAAAATTGTTTCATATGAGCCTAAATCACCGAGCGGGGCTGCTTTAGAGGAGAGTGGGCCATCCTCGCTGATTAAGATGTCATAAATTCACTCCATTTCCCCAAATGAAATTCCGGTGTCAGGTATGTCCATTCTCCTGCCGCAGAGATCAATCAAAACTTAACAGCGAAGTGTAAAACTGTCTCTTAAACAGCAACGGGAGAGCACTCTGTGTGGAGGAAGCAGCATCACGGCTGGGACAGGTTGTAAAGATGAGTGTGTGCTGTGTGGCGGTAGCGTACAGGACTGCTTTGTGTTTCAGTTCTTAAATTCAAACTGATAGTTACTGTTTGTTTGACATTTATAAAATTGGTTGTTTCAGATTCAAAGTTAAGAAATGGTCTTCTTGAAAATATGATTATTCACTTAGATGAGAAGAGATGGAGTCTGCGACAATTCAGCGAATATCTCCTCACGGTCCGCTGGCTGTGGGCACGTTAAAAAAAAATACGGTGTTCATACACAATGGGAAACAAACAAAGTGGCTGTACCAATAGGTGCGAGCCTTCCTTTGTGTGTGCACAGTTTTTGACCACAGTGAAAATGTTTTTGAAAGGCTTAACGCCAACAAATATGGAATGAAGCAGAATAGTTCATTGAATAAAAACATGTTGTGAATTTTGGAAATGATTAGGCCTATATCTATCTTTTTCAATACATTTTCACTTTTAGACTAACGCCCTGGCCACACAGGGAACGTCAGCCGCTGTTGAACCTGTTGTTCTTTATTTCGGCGGCCATGTTAAAAGGTTAGCGCAGCCACACTGCTCACGTGAGCCGCGCATGAGCCTCGGCTGCATGTCAGCGGCGTTTCTTCTTGAGATTCGAGGTCTCGTCTATTTTTACCGTGGGCCGTGCACAGTTCACAGCAACAACAGACAGTGAAAGTGATCTTTTGACAGTATGTTGACATCATAACAGCAACATACTGTAACTACAGTTTAAATGTCGGTATCTGTAGAAAATGTCACGGACATGAAAAAAAGTAAAGATTAATTTTTAAATCAACACTTCCTGCTTTCATTTCTTTTTTACTGACAGAATTCCTTTATTTGTTAACACAGGGCTTTTATTCTGAAATATTTGCAGGACAGTGTTGTAGAACATGCAGTGACTTGCAGGGCTCCATGAATGAATAAAGTACTGGGTTTTAATTGTGGATTATTACTGTTATTTACAAATGAGCACATGCTTCTTAACCTTTTTCTGTCTAAAATAAATATAAATGACATTTATAATGAAATGAAATGGCCATTATGAAAAGCTAACTCTATGTAGAAAGAAAGGGCTGGCGGCAGCAGCAGCACAGCAGCAGCGGAAAAGCTGCTAGTGTGGACGACACGCGTGACACCCGCAGCAGTTCAGCGAGGCAGCCGTCACGCACTGCTCATGCGGGCAGTCTGGCCCAAGCGTAAGGGTTGATACAGCAGCACACAAGGCGGCAGCGCCCACTGTGTGTGTATTTGTGTCATTTCAATAATTAACATAGGCTACAGAACAAGCGCATAGAGTATGCATTTATAAGGGCATGGAGAGAAAAGATGAACAGAGTCTTTGCCTTAGACAGACGACTTCTCATAGCCGTTCACATTTTGTTCTGAAGGCTGAACCTGCGCTCTCCTGCCACACTGGAGACTGGAATATCCAGCTCTCTGGAAGTGGGATTTCCCGATCCTGCACTGGGGGCCTTGGAGCTGGTGCAGAATGAGCGGATTTTTCCAAAAATTCTAACAAAATATCCTGCTTCAATCCATATTTGTTGGCATTTACCCTTTCAAAAACAACATTTTCATTGAGGGTCACACACAAAGGAAGGCTCGCACCTAACGGACATTCTAGGCTTCATTTGAAAACCTCAAAAGGAGTTTTGAAAGTAAAAAATAACATTCGGTTCAGCCCTAGTGGCTCGGTCCGAGCTAGGGGTGTAAGAAAATATCGAAAATATCGAATATTGGGATATTATGTTTTGTGTTACTGTATTGATTCTCAAATACACTATCGATTTTTAATTAATGGTTTACATGCAAAGATCGACTCAGTCAATACTTTATTTCATTTGCAAAGAGATGCACCCTCTCAGTTTATATTCCCTCTCAAAGTAGTGCTATGATGCTGGAGGTTACAGGGACTTTTCCAAATCCACATCCCACTGTTCTGATTGCATTAAAAAGTAAACATTTGTTCACTCAGATTTTATGCATATGGTGGTGTGTTTTTTATACTATCACAGTTTTCCTAAAATTAGATTTTAAAAAATCACAATATATCGCCTTGCTTACAGTTTCACAATATATTGCAATATATTGAATTGTAACCCCTGTATCGTGATACGTATCATATCGTGAGATTCTTACCAATACACAGCCCTAGTCCGAGCCACTTTGTTTGTTTCCTATTTACAGAGCCAGGGCTGTGTATGAACACCGGATGTTTTTTCAGAGCACACACAGAAAAGACAGCCAGCAGACCGTGAGGAGATATTCACTGAATTTGACAAAAAGTGTATTGAATTAGAATCGCAGACTCCACCTTTAAGCTCCATTCGGACGGGAGGTGGGGAATGAAATATTCACTGCGCTCCTCTGTAATTTAACTCATCACTCCAGACAGCATTTTAAACATCAGGAACTTACAGGATCTCGTCTGTAATAGACATTCAGCAGGACAAAACCAAAAGCCAGAGGGAGAGACGTGAAGCGAAGATACTGAGGTGAATTTTGAATCAAATGTCATACTCCCTCTTCAAGTCATAACTCAGTCAACTCATCTCTGATGTCCATCACAAATAGACTTCCATAAATCAGCTTACAAATCTCCTTATAACTGCAGAACTTGCCTGAGAATCATCATGTTTTCAACTTCTCCTCAGTATCAAAATATTCCAGTGATAGTTGTCTGTACATCCCTGGGTACACTGCAAAGAGACACTGCTAATGGCTAATTTGGCATACTTACAATGGTGCCAATTTGCCATAATGTAAACAAATATCGGCTAAAAAAAACGGGGCTCCGAAGAGAATACTAGAACCACAACCTGTAGCTGACATTACGACAGTCCATTTGAAGAGCTTTTATGAGGTCTTCCTCTCCTGGTGGCTTTAATTTTTCTGTCATCATATTGGTTCCCAAATAGGTCTATGGGTTGGTGTTAACATGCTTCCATCTATCAGATTAGCAAAAACATTTTGATTTGCTTAATTTTCACACAAACATTTAATTTCACACTTAGCTGGTAAAAAAATAGAAAGACAAGTTGCAGAAAACAACTCATGGATCCACTTTAAAATAAAAGGACGTAATTTCGGACGGGATTTAAATTACAGGAGGACCAGAGAGTTTGCTGAAAAACAGCTAAAACAGCTAACGTTCACATGGCTCACTCACTCACTCAAAGTAGGGATGTCACGATACCAGAAATTTAATAGAGAACTTCCATGATTCTTGATACCAATTTGATACTCCGGTAAAAAACAAAATAAAACAATAAATCCCAGATACTTCAACATACACTCCTTTACTACCATTTGCATAATGGTTCTTTTTTGGAAGTTAAACAGGTCATAAAATTCCCTCTCTATTATCTATTTTATATTGCTGTGAAAACATCTCCTTCAAACAACTGGATTTATTCAAGTTTCTCGCCAAAAACTACATTTTACAAGATTACATTCAAACACATCATGATAACGTTAGAATTTACCTTCACCCAATACTCATTTTTACTGAATAGAGCCTGAACGCATCATGTAAATGTTAATGTAATGTAAATCAATGGCACCTCCCGTGTTGAAATCGGCAGAATGAGAGCTAGTTAATGTTAGCTGTTAGCAGCCGGTAAGCAGCACGGTTCTGTACGGAGCTAACAGCTAACGTTACTAGCTCTCGTCCTGCTGATTTAAACATGGATTTGTTGTTTGAAATGTAGCATTATCAGGGAAAAAATAGAGTGCGTCCCCTGGACGCGTTGATAGTGAGTTTATTGCGTTCCAAACACATTTTCTCTAGTCCCCGGGACAGCGTTAGTCTTGATCCCTAATGGTACCTACGGTACTGTTGAAAAACGAGTACGTCACATTTACAGAATTCGACTTGGTACCAAAGTATCGGTTCTCGTGACATCCCTTTTCCAAAGTTAAAAAATAAACCAACCAACAGCTCTAAAGCTGAATCATTAACATGTTGTATCTCATTTATTCAAGTGGTTTCTGTACACAAACAGAAATGTAAAAAATACCAATGTGTTGCTTTAGGTGGAGTTACATGCTGTAAATATTTCTTGACAAACTTTCAGTCTTTATTTCACGCCATTCTAATCGCCTCCCAGATCACTTCAGGCACGACTCAAGAGTGCTGTGAATCTTATCATATAACTCTCGGAAAGAAAGCAAATAAGCGTATTTCCTAAAATGTTGTAGTATAAATTGTTGACTATTTAATTATTGAATTATCTAATTATTAACAATCCATTAATCGATCACTCTTACTTTATAAGGTTCTCCAAACAGGTTGAATCCAGTTGAGAACAGGTCTTCATCCTGTTGGACCTCCTGGTTCCTCCTCTCCCACTCCCTCCTCTTCAGGGCGCTGCGATCCGACTCCAGATGACTGGAAGGACACAAAGAGAAAAGCTCGTTAGCACCCCCCGCTGAGGCCGACACATCGCCTGCCACCAATCAGACCCACCGCTTTTTAATGAGAACTGCTAACAAGTCATTTTTGGATGTACAAAGAGCATTGGCTGAAATTCTCCCCCTGCTGTGTGATTAGAGTAGCCGGGTAGCTGGTAAAGGGAAATATAAGGGTAAATCATGTCAGTCCGAAAATTACTTAAATTCCACATAAACAACACAGTTAGAGAAAAATTAAAGATAAACTGATTAAAGTTTCATAGTGACAGCAAGAAAATATGGTTTCTGTCAAACAAGAATCCAACAGAAGATAAGTAATCTAGGCAAAAATATCCAACTTGATTAATGTGGCTGGATGCTTTGTTTAAGATTACTCATAATATTTAGACATAGGCTACTTATCAAACCTGGCTCTCTGGCATGTGTCTGGATACGATACGCTTCCAATTTACCTCACTTCCAACACATGCTGTCATCCACTGAAACTAATATCCTGATCGCTTCACTATTAACCCTCTGAGACCCACAATAGATCCGTTTTGGGGCTTTTTTAGGGGGGACAGGGGGTCTTTAGGGGGAGATAGTAGGTCAGCAGTGTTATGTATGTCACATAAAAGTGGTGTACATCATCTGAAAGCTGGGAACCTGAAGATTAATTTGGGATGCAGCTCAGCACTATGTGTCAAGTTGTTATAGTCAAAAATTTAAAAATAAACTAGGGCTGTGTATTGTCAAGAATCTGGCAATACAACACATACTGTATCACAATACAGAGGTTATGATTCAATATATTACGATACTGTAAGCAAGGTGATATATTGCAATTTTTTTAACCTAATTTCAGGAAAACTGTCACAGTAAAAAGAACACTTCACCATATGCATACAATCTGAGTTTTCAAAGGTTTACTTTGTTCATGCAATCTGAACAGTGGGATCTGCATTTGCCTTCATCACAGTCTCTGGAACATCAAAACATCATAGCACTACTTTGAGAGGGCACATACACTGAGAGGGTGCATCTCTTTACAAATTAAACAAAGTATTGACTGAGTTAATCTTTGCATGTAAACTGTTATTAATTAAAGATCGATACCGCGTTTTTGAGAATCGATACTGTATCACAAAACATACTATTGCGACATCCGATATTTTCGATATTTTCTCACACCCTTAAAATAAACATGAATTAATTAAATAATTAAAATAAATTGTTAGAGTGCATCAGGGCTTAGAACATTATGATGGAAGTATATGATGGTTCTCCATGCAATTCCTATGCTCTATTATGTCTCATAAGTTGCTGCAGCAATTTTTGGTTTGATACCATTTGTTACACCGATTTCGTGCTATTTAACCATTTTTTACTACTCGAGAATAGATAAAAATGATCAATAACCCCTCCAAAATACCACATTAAGACACCAAGACCTTGAGAAACACCATAGAAAAAGACATGCTGTGATTTGAAATAAAAAACTTTTGACATTTGGAGATTTCTGCTAGAATTGCATTTTTCGGCTACTGGAGGCGAGCCTTTCTGTTCTGGAAACTGTTCAGAAACCCTCTTACTGTCAATCTACCTAGGAAATCCATCGATCCTCTGAATGCTCTAGGTCTCTATTTTCCGGCTGTAAAGTTTCATGAGGCTGTGATTATCCTAGAGGTCACCACAGGTCATTTTATACAGTGAGGTCAAGTTTTAAAAAAAATGGTTTTACTATGATGAAATGGCTACTATGGGGACTCATTGAATCCACAAAAGTCTCAGCTTCAAAGTGATACCCAATTTATGTAATTTCAAGACTGTTTAGGGACCCCAGTATGCAGAAATATTGAAATACATAATTCTAGAATAGACAAAAATAACACATTAGTATTGCTTTAAAGAAACTGCATGTTCTTTGCCCCAAACTGCATGTGATTATCATAAAGTGGGCATGTCTGTAAAGGGGAGACTCGTGGGTACCCATAGAACCCATTTTCATTCGTATATCTTGATGTCAGAGGTCAAGAGACCCCTTTGAATATGGCCAAGCCAGTTTTTCCTTGCCAAAATTTAGCCTGAATTTGGAGCGTTATTAAGCCTCCTTCCTGACAAGGTACATGACTTGATACCAACGGATTCCTTAGGTTTTTTAGTGTCCTGATATCTGTAGCTTCAATCTAGCTCTATCTACCTGTTACAGGCTCTGAAAGACAGTACACAGTGGTTACCTCAGTGTTTGTACTTAAGAATACATGGGATGTTTTCTGTCTCTTTGAATCAGCTCAGTACTGAGTTTAAGTAGTTATTTTTAAGTCTGGACTTCTTAATCAACTCCAGCAGTCTTGAATTTAATTTGTAAAGGCTGCTTGATCTTCAAACTCCCATAAAGTGCTTATCTAATGCTACTACAGACCCTTATGGTGACATACGGTTCAGATCTTTCTTTCTAAAAAACTATCGCTTTGCTATGCCTCGTATCTGCATCTGCATGAGACGGTTTGCTCCAAAAAGAAAAACATTTTCTTTGTCGAAACAAGATCAGCCAAGGTTAATATATTTCAAAATTCATGAGGAACAGTACGGTTGTTTCATTTCAAGTTGGTCTGGTCTGGTGTGTCTTTGAGATATGAAAGAATAGTGGGAAAAAAAAGAATTGTCTACATACCAGATCAATACCACATTCTGGTGTCTGTGGGTTCAGCATGTAGCCAGGAGGCAATTAGCTTAGCTTAGCATAGCTTAGCATAAAGACTGGAAGGGGGGGAACCAGCTAGCCCGGCTTTCTCCAAAGATAAATGTATGCAACCTCAAAGGCTGCAACACGTATCTCATTTCCATAAACAAATGGAAAATTAAACATGAATTTGTGGTTTTTATGGGGAGTTATGGGGTGTAACTATCCTATTTCTTGACAAGCGAGTATATCCATCCGCCCGGCACGTCATTGTATCCGACAAAGAAATAGTTGACTCATGTAACTCAACCCAAAACCACAAATTGTTGTTTTCACATGACTGTTTCCTCTGCTTCCAGTCTTCATGCTAAGCTAAGCTAATCATCTCCTGGCTCCAGCTTTGCAAAAAAAACACAAGAGTGATCTTCTCATCTAACTCTGGGAAAGAAACTGAATAAGCATAGTTCCAAGAATATCTAACTATTCCTTTGAACAGCCTGTGTTATAATTGTGAAAGGCATTTGGAACGAAAAGCAGCCCACCAGTAAATAATGAAATTAAATGAATGAACTAATGAATGAGCCTCTTTATATAGAGACGAAAAGGCGAACCAACACACACTTCATTGTTCGTGCTGTTTAACACAGCAATAAATTGTCTGTTCCTACAATATTAGCCGGAGCTCAAAAAGGCAACCCTTTTACAGTCTTTTCTATTTATAATAAGGTCAACATGATGTAACATATGCCATTAGCTGGGTACTTTCATTCATGAGTGCATTCATTTTTAACGTAGGTGGGCCCAGTGGGAATTGAAGTCCTAATCCAGGCAGTGTTTATGACATGCTGTACCCACTGAACCACACCGCACTGCAAAGGACAGACGCATTTATGTCCCGTCGCAGACTGTGTCTTTGGATGGATCCCAATAAAAGTTGCTTTTAATCTTCTAGCGTTCTGCTATGAACTATGGTTTTCTGTCTTGAAAGCCAGAATTATTGCTTGTGGGTACGATTCAAGAAGATTGTTTTCTTGTGGCATTTAGAATATGAGGAAGCGGACAGTAAACAATGATAAGAATGATCGGAGAGTAGTCTGCAGTGCAGGGCCGGCTTAACGCATAGGCCATATAGGCGATCCCCTAGGACGCCACCTGAAGGCTGCTAAAGAAGGCATGCCCCAGCCCCTTACAGGAGGGGAAATTAAAAAATATATATTTATTTACAGTAGCCTATATATAAAATTTGATTTTTTTTTTTTAATTGCCAATATTTTTCTTCTTTCCTCCCTCTCTCCCTCCCACCCATACCCCCCATTTTTTAACTTCATTTTAATTTATTTGTTGATTTATTAATTTTTTTCTCTCTTTGTCTCTTTTGCCTCATTACCAACACTAATTTCTCATCTGCACTCACACCTACACAAACACTTATGCCTGCACGTATGCTCACACACGCACACACACACTCACACACACACACACAGTGGATACCAAAAAAACAACCATACCTACATCTTCTCACCCACACACACACCCCCCAAATCAAAGGACCGACCCCCAATAATCACTTTGCCGTTACTGTTACTGTCATGTTACCCAATGTACTGTCTGTTTTTTGTCTTGTCTTGCCTCACCTGTTATGTCTTTACACATTAAATTAAAAAACTAAATATAAAAAAAAAATATATATATAGGGTACCTGGGGGGGTGCTGGTCGCCCTCTAAAAAAAATAATAATAACAATAATAATTTTAAAAAATAAATGCCGGTGGGCACCCTTCCTCATTTTCTGCATTTTCTTTATTTCTCTATTTATGTGTTCATAAATACACTTTTCACCCCTGTAAGTCTCACACTTTTTCATCAGCTCGGCCGCACTTATTTGTTAATAAAAGTGTATATTGTAGTGAAACTGACTAAACACTTTTAAGCCAACAATATAAGGGACTAATTGTTTATTTATATCATAATTAATACAGTTATTTATGAAAATAATCGATTAAAATATTGAATTGTGATTAATCTTATGATTGTCCATAGTTAATCGCGATTAATCGCAAATGAATCACACATTTTTTATCTGTTCAAAATGTACCTTAAAGAGAGAGTTGTCAATTTGATACTCTTATCAACATGGGAATGGGCAACTATGCTTGCTTTATGCAAATGTATGTAAATTATATATTTTTATTATTGGAAATCAATTGTGCTGACTTGAGTATGACTTGCCCCAAACTGCATGTGATTATCATAAAGTGGGCATGTCTGTAAAGGGGAGACTCGTGGGTACCCATAGAACCCATTTTCTTTTACATATCTTGAGGTCAGAGGTCAAGGGACCCCTTTGAAAATGGCCATGCCAGTTTTTCCTTGCCAAATTTGAATGTAAGATTGGTGAATAGAGAGTGTGGTGAACCCGAGGTTATTGGAACGTTTTCCTTACGTAATCATGTATTTTTAGTGAAAACCCCTTTTACTGCACCGTTACCGATTCACCCTGCCCTCCTAAACTCACCAGCCTCCACCTAGAAATCTACAAGCTGGCAGCCAAACTTGAATCTCAGGAAGTACAAAGTAAATGTCTGTGCATATGTGGGAGTGTGCATGCGCGAGTACAAGCTACGCATGAGGCTGTGGCCCGCCGACCCCGGAAAGGGCATCGTGTTTTACCACATCCACCGCCGAGAGATGAGACAGGCCGGCTAATTAGCGATCAACACAATTAAAAGAGACTCTCTCTTTTTCTCCACCAGACCTCGCCTTCAACATTTAATCTGTCAGCGAAGATGCGAGTGGGAGGGAGAAAGAGCGGAGAGGCGATGAGAGGAAATAGAGGGGGAAAAACGCGGAGACCCACGGGAGAGGCGGGAAAAAAAAGACCCAGTTTCAGGGCAACAGACAGTTTCTTAAAAAGGAAAGAAAAATAACAGAATGATGAAAGACAGAGCGGAGGGATGGGGAGAGGAAGGTAGAATGGGAGGAAAGGAGGAGCAAAAAGCAGGAGAGAGCAGTGGGAATACCAGACAAAATGATTGGCAGGTTAGGTGTGTGTGTGTGTGTGTGTGTGTGTGTGTTACAGCGTAGATGTGATCATTGTGTGTGCTGGGACTGCTGGTTGACATGGGCATTGTCTGTCAGTGCAGAAAGATAACTGACAGAGCTGTCACTACGACAAACACACACGTATACAGTACACACACACACCCGTACACACGGTGCTGCAGTCCCATGCCACAGATCACTGTCTCCGTCTGTCACACACTCGACATTCACACGGAGGGAATCAGGTCAGACGAGGTAATTAACACATCCAGGATTTTATTTCCCAGCGTGCGGCAGGAACAGAGGACGACACTACCTGTCACACACAGGTTAAACTGCCGCTCGGTCCTTTCACACATCAATGAATTGACTTCTTTTTTTTCTTTTCTAAAGAGGTTTTCGAACCCTAGCGCTGCGGTCGGCCGGGTCAGTGAGAAGCTTTAGTGCTGTGGATGCTTTGTCTAAATCAAGGATTTTGCGATTTACAATTATATTATTTGTGGAACTTAATTCAAACTAAAGTCGAACTGTGTGTCGACCAGCTAGATAGATAGATAGACGCCACTAATTTCTTTAACGCATTAACTTGAGATTTTTATTATTACATATATTTATATACGCTTACAATTATGACGCCTACCTGACAACCGGTTTTAGAACTGAGTTTTAAAGCGAGTGAGAGATACTGGCATCATATAAAACTAGAAAACGTAAGGAATCCATTGGTAGGAGGTTAAATATCGCTCCAAACTTACACTAAATTTTGGCAAAGAAAAAGGGTCATGGCCATTTTCTTATATAGATATGTGAATGAAAATGGGTTCTATGGGTACCCACGAGTCTCCCCTTTACAGACATGCCCACTTTATGATAATCACATGCAGTTTTGGTCAAGTCAGCACACTGACACACTGACAGCTGTTTTTGCCTGTTGGGCTGCAGTTTGCCATGTTATGATTTGAGCATCTTTTTTATGCTAAATGCAGTATCTGTGAGGGTTTCTGGACAATATTTGTCATTGTTTTGTGTCATTAATTGATTTCCAACAATAGATATATACATACATTTGCATAAAGCAGCATATTTGTCCACTCCCATGTTGATAAGAGTGTTAAATACTTGACAAAGCTCCCTTTAAGGTACATTTTAAACAGATAAAAAAATGTGTGATTAATTTGTGATTAATTGCGATTAACTATGGACAATCATGCGATTAATCGTGATAAAATATTTTAATCGATTGACAGCCCTAATGGATGGATGGATAGTAGGATAGATGGATAGATAGATGTCTGATTGGTGTATCACTGAGACTAGTTCCCTCAGCCATCTAGCAAAACAAGGAGCGCAGGTGGCCTTCCATTCTTTTAGAATTATTCTCTTAGCTACTACCATACCAGTTGTCAGGGTCTGCTGTACAGTGCGTGGTAATGCAAGAGAAGCTTCGGAGCAACCAAACAAGGCAATTAGTACATCAGGTTCAATCTGCATATCATAAATTTTACAATACCACTTAAAGATTTCCTGCCAAAAAGGAACAATCTCAGAACAAAACCAAAAAGTGTGACCAAGAGAACCTTTTGAGGAATTACATCTGTCACAGATAGATACATTAGGATACATTTTGTTCATCTTTACTTTGGAATAATGTAGTCTATGCATGACTTTAAACTGAATCAACTGCAGCCTGGCTTTAATTTAACTTAAATGGATCCTCCCAAGCAGATTTAATATGATTTGATGATATAGCAGACATATTCCAAAACAGCAACACAAGTTTTGAGACAAGATGTTTAGAATCAGGATGTTGTCTAATCAAAGCATAAAAAGAGTGTTCCTTGGGTGGGTTTTCGAACGTTTTAAAATTGTTTTTAACAAAATGACTGACTTGTAAATAAAGAAAAAAGTGAGCTTGCGGAAGGGAGAAAGTTTCTTTCAGCTCCATATAAGATGGAGAAATAGCCGGCCACTTGATATAATAAACTCTAACTATACTGTCATAGTACATCTCAAGTGTTCTATTACTTAGACCTCACACAGCATAAAAGTAATGGGATAGGGACAAAGGTGCACACGTAGCCACACATAAACCTGCTCACATCTGCACACACACACATGCAGAAACACACCACCAGCGTTGTGCTTTAAAGATATAAGAAGTGGAGGTTTCAGACTCAACTGTGTATTGATATCCTGTTTTCCATATTTTTATCACTGTGTTGTATTATGGTTGATTCTATGTTGTCCACTCATTCTGATCTCATAGTGTGCTTTCACAATATTCATATTGCCCAATGTCGGTGAACAATCTGCATATCAATATGAGCACACAATGTAGATATCTAAGATAAGACAAGATAAGATATGAGAATGTATTTATCTCGAGCAGTTGCAGTAGTAAAGTAGGAAAGAGTGTACAGTATATAAAGTGCATATAAAACAAAATGTAATAGTTTAAAACAGAGAAAGGAAGCGCTGCTCGTTTCTGGTGGCTCACACAACAGGTGCTCTTTAGTAAGGCAGGTAAAAGTATGAAACTGAATCATACTGCTGCAGACAACCATGGGAAAAACTTAGGCACTCCGTCTTCAGGTGAAAAACTATATAGTGTATTTATTTTCTGAGCATTGACCATAAAACAGATCAACCCGTATCGACTCTAGGTCTTCAGACCCTGATGAAGACCCTTAGTTTTTGTCCATGGTTGTCTGCACCACTTGAGGACAATTTATCCAACAAGACTTCCTGGTTTCAAATCAAAATATAAACAATAAAATAAATATCAAAAATTATTTATTTTTTTTCTTTTCAAACTCACATTGCATCCATTCTTTTTATTGTTGGGGTTTTGCTGTCTCATTTGTGAAGAGCACTCTGTGTTGATTTACTGGTCAGTATCAGCAACATGTCAGAGGCTCTGCAGCTTATGTGTATTCATTCATATTTTCATATTAAAGGGACTGTTTGTAAGAATCAGAAATGCTTGTAACAGCGACACCAGGGGTTGTCTAAAGGTTATGTGCTGGATTGTAATATGATCCACATTAAGTCTCATTTTTTTTCTGTTGAAACGAGAACACAACTGATGCCATAAAGTAGGCACAAAGAGTGGTGCAGGAATGAAATGAGTTTGCATTTTAGCACCTCCGGTTCCCCTCGTCTCAACAGTTTTATTGAATGGGTTTTTAGTTAGATGTCTGAAATAAGGTCTGTGGTTAACACAAGCCGAAGAGATTTTATTGTTTTGTTCTACGACATAAAATACATAAATAAATATTCCCCACTCGGGAATTTTTAACTGTTTACGTGTATTCAAAAAGGCGGTTGCTAACAAAGTGGCTAAATGGGACTATACTAAACATCATCACGTCGAACACTATTCTGCCTTTAGCTTAGCGCTGGTGATGTGAAGTCATTTGTTTATAGCCTAACGTTAGCTTTTTACTTCTGGTACAAC
>CAKAKR010063821.1:0-24700 GCA_916700685.1 Adelosebastes latens | reverse complement strand
GGGGTCCCTTGACCTCTGACCTCAAGATATGTGGATGAAAATGGGTTCTATGGGTACCCACGAGTCTCCCCTTTACAGACATGCCCACTTTATGATAAGTCAAACAGCACACTGACACACTGACAGCTGTTGTTGCCTGTTGGGCTTGAGTTTGCCATGTTATGATTTGAGTATATTTTTTATGCTAAATGCAGAACCTGTGAGGGTTTCTGGACAATATTTGTCATTGTTTAGTGTTGTTAATTGATTTCCAATAATAAATATATACATACATTTGCATAAAGGAAGCATATTTACCCACTCCCATGTTAATAAGAGTATTATATACTTGACAAATCTCCCTTAAAGGTACATTTTGAACAGATTTAAAATGTACGATTAATTTGCAATTAATCACGATTAACTATGGACAATCAAGTGACACATAGGAATCACCAGTGATCATCAGTGATACTCAAATACGTACCGCGGTCCAGAAAGGGTGCTGTCAATTTGCAAAAGTGGCCCCCGATCAAAACAAGTTGAGTCTCCCTGCTGTAGGCTAACTGACACCGAAATTATCCATACGGAAACATGAGTAAAAGTGGCACCATGAGCCAAATGTGTCATGTCAGATATTAAAGCAAAAATATAAGGATATACAAAATAATGTACTGGATCAGCATCACTGTCCAGTAAAAGTGATGGACAGCATCAGTACTCTTTATATCCACCAAAGATAACACATATATCACTCCCGAGTGGCAACAGCTGAAGTTATTGCAGTGGTGTGCATGTTAAGGAGAGTGTGAATGAGCGTGCAGGAGAGCAGCAAGGTCAGGATTAACATCAATTAACATAAATTATAGACCTCCCAGTTCAATTTTTTATCACCGTGTACTTCATTCTTCACGTTACTTCACTCTCACTCACTCCATCTTAATTCTCCCTCTCTCAGTCTCTTCTGACCCTCGCTCTGTCGTTTCTCTCTCTTCCCCATCTCCTCTTTCTCTCTCTGACCCTGTCACGCTCTCCTTCTCACCACCCCTCCCTCTCTCTTCCTATCTAATTCCAGTTGATGGACTGATGGACATTTCCATTGACCTGATTAGGCCTGGCCTATCAGGCAGTAATGGCTGTGTAGAGCGTGTGTGTGTGTGTATGTGTCTTACTGAGAGTTGTGAGTGCCTGCATACACTTTTTTTGTGTTACCATGAGTGCTTCTTTAAGTGTCTTTATATATACTTTATATGGTGTGGGTGTGTTTATGTGTTCTTAGTTGTGTTTATGCGTCTCGTCACTGTCAGCTGCTTTTCTAGAGATTAGCACACACATCATCTCTTTGCCACTGTGGGGTTGATCCACTCCTTAACATTTTAAAACCGTCCTGCAAGGTAACATTTTTCTTTTTAACAACATGTCATATAACAGGATTAGAAAAAAGTAGTAAGCTTAGTAGCATTGCACTCCTATAACATTGGACGGGTTTAAGCAAATAATAGTCATTCACCTCAGGCATTACAACAGTATGACTTTATGAAACAATAAATACCATTGTTATTTTCTTCACCACCCATTCATTTACTACAGTGATATAAATTCAGCTGTCTGAGCTGAAACGGCTGCCTACAGTTTTATTTCAGAGCAGTGAAACAGTGTTTGCCGCAGGAAACAACAGTAATGAGTTAAAAGAGCTAAAAGCTAATTGTTGGGAAATTATTATTTCAGGTTTATTGGTGGCATTTGGAGTATATTCACATTCATGTCAACAGTTTAACCTGTAAAGATTGTATCTTTGCTTTGTGCATGTTAACTGAGCCAGTCTGACAGACAGCACACTGAAGTAGCACTTAGTTTGAAGAGCTAATACAAATACCCAACATGTTAAAGAGCCCACCAGAGAGAGTCGGCCTCTGTTAATCAGCCCCGTGCTGATTGTCTCATTAAGAGCTTCAAAGCAGATTCTCATCACGACTGTTTGTCGACAAATAATCTGCTTGTTTCGGGTCTGCTTCAATGTGGGAAACAATGATACAAACTCAAACACAACGGTCTGAGGGGAAAGTGTAACCTTGGGATCAGATCGTCTCCTCCTTTGTGCGTAAACCTTGAAGCTCAATTTCCATGAAATGGTGACCTGGATGTTGCCTTGCACGGCAGCTGGATTCTTGCTATATCACAAGATCACGCAAAAATCTATTTTGTCAGGCTTCAAGAAATGCTGCTACTGGCAGTTAGTGTAGTAGTGTAGGCGTGTAGTAAGTTAGTTTAGGTATGTGTGATGACACGGAGAGGCGACTGTTCGTTCAAAACAACAATCGCGGCTCCTGAAGAGGTTAGCGTAGATGCTGCTATAGCATCCGTTAGAAGCAGAGCAAAGAACAGCACGGAAGGCTTTTCTCGAAAAGATGTTTTCACTCTTCCCCTGACTGGCTTCGGCAAAAGTTTGATTGACAGATGATTCATCCAATCACCTGCCGAGTTTTCTTTGAAAGTGCATGCCCTTTTCAAAAACAGTTTCCAGTGACGGCTTCTGAGATAGTTCTGTGTAACAAACCATCTGGTGTGTCAGGTAAACCTGGATGTAGCCTGTCTCTACGTGCCTAACGCTCGTGTGGATAAATGAAGACACTTCATTCATTCTGACGTGATAGTGCACACATTCACTCTCTCTCTCTAGAGTCTCTGACTCTATTTTACAGACGGACACGCATGAACAGTCTGCATTGTGAGGTTTTCTAGGCTTGCGTGACAGTAGAAGGTGTGTTCAACTTATTTGTGTTCATTCAGTAGACAGGCGACTCGCTCTGTGTCTGCTGCCCCGCTGCAGGCGTCGTTCGTCCTAGCTCTACTCTTTATCCTGTGTGTGTGTGTGTGGGAGAGAGAAATACACTATACTATACCATGCATGTAATGTTGATGTGCTGTTAGTGTGTTTGTGCATACAAGTATGTGGTGCAAATGTGTGTGCTTGTCAAAGCCAGAAACAGTTTGTGGAGGTCAAGAGTTATTTTATGTATTGCTGTTTTTCCACAGGCAAAGTTTTATGTCATATGGAGTTACGGTGGGCAATTCCACTGAGAAACTGTTGATGGATATAAACATCAGACAGATAAATGTGTCTTTTGCTCTTCCAGCGAATTAAATACCTGACAAATCAAGTTACATTGATGCAAAAATTGTACAAAAATATGATTTTGTCATAAAGCATTCCTGCTCGTTGATTTGCTACAATATAAACAGTGATCTATGAACAGTATAGCAAAGTCTGACGGTTGACATCTCATGTTACCCTAATATGTAGCATTGAAGTACTTGTACTTGTGTGTATAGTTGCATGTGAGTGGCATTGACAGCAGTTTAGAGCAGATGGCTATTACAGAATGACTCAATCGTCTCTGTAACGTCTTAAGAGATAAACATCATCAGTGGGATTCCAGTTTCTGACTTTTTTTTTTAGTTAGTTTTTTTGGCAAATTTGGATTATTAAAAAAAAATGCAGACAGAGTGACTGGATGGCCAGCGTTTGGAGGGCATACTGTATAGATCATGAGTGTTGTAAGCTTTCCATTTAATTCATGTCCAACATGATTGGAAAAGAGGGAGGAGTCTTCTTTGGTCAGGTATTCTGGCTTCTGAGAGTCTTCTAAAACTGCAGGTACACACGTCTTGGTCATGTGTTTGCGGTCATTTTTCAGACCCACTTGCCTTTGTAGGACTCAAAGTCAGTTGAGTTGCAAAATTTTCATCTGACAGCAAAAAAAAGGCACTTTTTAGTAGGACAGCAACGAAAGCACCGCAGTTGTGTTGCAAGCTAGATCCAGACATAAAACACTGGCACTTCATGGAAGTGGTAATATTTTATGTTACCCTTCTTTTACTGTAAAACTAAATGGGCAGGCAATTATTCCTGACCGTAGTCTTTATGGGCTGAGCAGACATTGTGTACACTAAAGAGGTAAAGGCTGCATCAGTCAGATCCATCAAAGAGGAAAACACACTCCAGTAAAATGAACTCTGATTTACTGAATGAACATTCAGTCTTTCTGGTGGCGCCCACTAAGTGCTCCCAAACATTTGATATGAGCACTATAGATTTAAATGTCGCAGCTTCTTTTCTTAGTGCGTACAACACAGTGGAAAAATAGAAGGTGTTTGCTTCGGAAAGGTCGACCAAGTGACCTTTGATTGTTTGAGTGCACTAGCACATGTACATTAGTGGTTAAGGGAACCTGCGAATAAGCTGGAGGAAAAAGTTGAAATCCAAAATGATTGTATTGATACATTGCTCTGATATCCTCTTTAAATTTAAATTGCATTTGGATTGTCAGGTTGCTCGTGGTTAATATAAAGCAGAATCCCAAATAGAGTGCTACAGGAATGAATCCTAAAACCCAGATGAGTTAGCATTTTAGCACTTCCAGTTCCCTCGTCTCGAAGTCAATGGGTGTTTTGAATCGGTTTTTAGTTAGATGCCTGAAATAAGGTCTGAAGAGATTTTAACGTTTTGTTCTACGATATAAAATAAGTAAGTAAACATCCCACTATATCCCATTTTGAAGAAGGTATGTGTCTTTAAAAAGGCGATTGCCAACAAGTGGCTAAATGAGACTACTAAACGTCATCACGCCGACTCGTCCGCCGCTACAGTCTCGTTGTGTATATTCACGTTCATGCGACCGTGGTGTAGTTTGTTTATAGCCTTACATTAGCTTTTTACTTTACTTTTTAAGGAGTGTTCATTTGTGAAGATTATCTTGCTGAACAAAACGTGTAGATATCATGAACGTTTGTTTGCCACAGAGCTTATTTACTGCAATAATCCAAAACCCAATGGAAAAATCCCATTAGCTTTTTGTCGAGGGAACCCAGGGCGATGCTAACTTCCTGGTTGGCCTACAAAAATACGTCATCCCTGTAGCACTCTATAACGGTAAAAACAAATATTATTTCAGTGTGGTGCCAGTCAGACTTCCATCAGGCCAAAGAGGACGTATGATTTAAAACATATTGATTTTGGAGTTAGGTTAGATGGACATCACTCTAAAATCATAAGTGTAATGACTCTAAGGGCAGGTGAAAGTGGCCCCTGTGCTCATTAAAGGACAATAAAAAACATGAACATAAAAAAAAAAGAATAATACTCAATCATTTATGCCCAAGCTTTTATTTTGAAGAACCATGTTCCTGGATGAATGACGAGATGCTGATCCAAACTGTTAGCTGACTCAACTGTGACCGCTAAGCTAGCTGCTCACAATCAATGAGATGTGTAACCCGACACCCGTCCATTCCCCTAAGCAGCATAACGCAGCTGTGGTGGCTTGTGGGAAGAAAGGGCAAATGAAAGGTGACATCATTGAGCTGAGCTGGCTTTTTCTAGGAAGACACAGCTTGGTGAGACGGCAGACTGTTAAACCTGTAATATGCAACAATGTTTAGATGAAGGCAAATGAACAAGGACAGCACAGGAAAGTAGAGCAGTCAGACACACAGTCAACACTGTTACTGATGTTAGACACAGAGGAGGAACACTTCTTTCAATACAGCGTCAACTTTAAACATTGATTCATCAAATTGATTCGGCCACAGGAGATGAATTAGATTGAAATACAAACTTGTTTGGGGATTCCTTTGATATTGAGTATTATCAGACCTGCTGGGTTGAAATTCAGATCTTTCAGTTACTTCCTGCTTCAGTTTTGGGCCACTCATATGAAACTTTGAAGTCACCTTTGTGAATTATATTTGGCAAAATGCCAAGTAACATTAAAGGAAGTTTCAGCATACATATTGATGTGAATTTTTGTCCTGTTTAAATCAGCAATAATTTATTCATTTAATTTATTTTAGGCCATTAAGGATCAGCCCACAGGCTGTTAATTGACTTGCTCCTTTACACATCCAGCTAGGGCTGCCACAGTATCAGATTTACACTACACAATTATTGTGGGCAAAAGAATTCATGCTATCGATAATATCGTGATAGCATTATTTATTTTTTTCAACAGATATCAGTCAAGTTCTATCATTAAAGGAACAGTGTGTAGCATTTAGGGGGATCTAACCATTCCAGAAATGGAATATAATAATAATAAATTTGTTTTCTTTAGTGTATAATCACTTGAAAATAAGAATCGTTGTGGTTTTGAATGAGCCATTTATATCTATATAGGGAGCGGGTCCTCTTCACGGAGCCGGCCGCCGTGTTTCTAGGGTAGCCCGGAACGGACAAACCAAACACTGGCTCTAGAGAGGGACATTTGCATTTTTTATGTCAGCCACCGTAGTACTCCCACACGCTTGGCACACGGGATAAATTTCAGTTGGTTGCAGTCTGCAACCTCACCACTAGATGCTTCCAGATCCTGCACACTGCACCTTTTAACTTTGTTTATTGTGTGTTTTGTCTGTTTTTTACACTCAAAATACAAGTGTAGGGAGGTGGAGAGATGGTCTGTAACCATAACTGTATATATAAAATGATTAAGAGACACTGGATTATTATTAACATGATATCAATATTTATTTTTTAAATATCACGGTTATCGTCAGTACTGGTATATCGCGACACCCCTACATCCAGCATACATGGAGCAACATTGGTCTTTATTTGGAGTCCTTTTTCTGTCCACCCAGTATTCAGTCTTCTTTCAGCTCTGTTTGCTCCACTATGTTCACCAACTAGTCTCTAACTGTGTCTGTCTGCTGTTTAGTGCCGGGCAGGCAGTGTTCAGTGGCTTTAACAGAGCTTTTTCACTAAGAGCAGCTGCCTGTTGCTGCTGGAAACAGAGTTGAGTAGAACAGTAAAAGTGATCCAAAACAGTAAAGTTGTGGGCCGGAAAACCAAATCAATGAGCGGAAGGAGGCTAAAACGCTTCATAGAGCTGCGGGGAAACTGCAGAGTTGGGTGATAATTTTGTTATGGAATCGTCTCTAAAACCAACACTTCTCTCATCGTGGATTGATCTGTTGTTCGTATAACAATATTGAGCATCTTTCACGTGGGAAGGGAAAAGTACATTGGTTCACCTATGGGAGTTCAGTAAAGTTAACAGATGGACACGCACACACACACACACACTCACACACACATACAGTAGAAGCCCACAGGACAGCTGAAGACAAAGACAGGTGTGTGTACAGTGATCTGTCTTTGGTAATGTGTCATGGCAGCCTTTTCTTGTTTTCGTAGTGTGTGACTGGTGTATTGTGGTGCAGTTAAATGTATATCAGCTGACCTCAGTGCACCCTGGGAGGTCTAAACCTGCTGAATCAGGAGAGTGACGATGTGTGCTGGTTGATTTTTAATGTTTTTCTCTGTGTCTCTCTGTCTGGCAGTCGTTAAATTATTTTCTTTAAATTATTTTCTTTATACATTTTACAGCCACATTTCTCATTTACAGGGGTCAAGTTTGGGTGGTATATAACTGGGGAGCAATAATGTAAATTATATTGAATGGACTGGTATGGGTCTTAAATGTAGACCAGGGGTGCCCACATTTTTTCCCTTGGAGGGCCAAAACTGGAACTCAATAGTGGGCCAGGGGCCAAAAGTAAACACCTATTGTATTGTATTGTATTGTATTGTTAAGATGCAAAATGGTACGAGGATGGCAAGTTCCCCTAGTTAGGGGCCGGGCAGCTATGCTGGTACCTCTTGTTTTTGTCAATATTATTGAATATTATTTTAGCTTTTACATAGATGACCCCTTAAAACCCACTTGCTGAATACAAGTGGGCTCATTTCCAGTCATACCCAATTTATGCAATTCCAAGACTGTTACTACTGGTACCCCAGTAGGCAGAAATATTCAAATACACCATTTTAGAATAGATGAAAATTACCCATTTATACTGCATTCAGAAAACTGCATGTTTTTGCCCCAAAAGAGCATGGGATTAGTATAGAATGGTTTAAATGTCTTTAAAGAGGAGACTCGTGGGTACCCATAGAACCCATTTTCATTCACATATCTTGAGGTCAGAGGTCAAGGGACCCCTTTGAAAATGGCCATGTCAGCATTTCCTCGCCAAAATTTAGCGTAACTTCGGAGCGTAATTTAGCCTCCTTCCCGACAAGCTAGCATGACATGGTTGGTATCAATGGTTTCCTTAGGTTTTAATATGATACCAGTACCAGTAACTTCATTCTGACTCTAAAAGCCTGCTACAGCCTCCGAAAGAAGAAAGTCGATCGGGATGCGGTAAGCTCGTGGGCATTTTCATTAAAAAGATTAATTAAAAATTGCTAACATCTGGCAGGTCGAACCTGGGCACTATGGGCAGCCCTGATGCTAGTATTGAAACTTTTATGTTAAATTTTGTAATAAAATGCGAGAAATAAGATTTATCTGCAGCGCATTTGATCCAACAACAAAATTAATTAAATTTTAAGACCAACTCTTTAGACGACTTAAAACCAACATTTGGTCTTTGAAAAATAATTTTTATTATAAAGTAACAAGAGTTATTACGTAACACATGTGGTGTGTGATACCAACCCATCTGGGCTGGGAGCTGAGGGATCTATTGGCTAACTGGCACTGTGGAGCCACTTCATCTTGCCAGGCCAAGGTGTCAGGCGGGCCTTGGCACCTGGGGATGCCCTACACACACACACACACACACACACACACACACACACACACACACACACACACACACACACACACACACACACACACACACACGGGATTGGATGGCAGATGAAGGTTGGCGGTGCCAGCAGCACCTCACTCTGCCAACAGCGCCCACAGTGCAGAGCGGGTGTTTCCCCGTGGCAGCGTTCCTCCACTCTGACCTGCGGCTACGCCCATTAAAGTGTTAATTGATGTGCGCTATTACAGACACACTGCCAAAAGTAGATGGCCTCAGACTGTTAGTTAATAACTTAAAAACTAAAAGTGTTGGACTGAAGTCAATGTGCATGAGTCTTCCTTCACGGCATTTAACATCACAGCAGCTCCCTGTTTCTGGACTGTAGAGTCAGCAAAGCAGTCTCGCCAAGAAACAAATATATTTATTCACCAATTAATCACTGTTTACCAGAAAACTGAAATTTGGCCTGGTATTTCACAAATATTTAGATTCAGAAGATGAAAAATTAAGAAAATATAGACCAAGATGAAGCATGAATGGTGGTGTGTGAATTATATGCTCCTGAAATATGTAATTATTAATGAATGAATGTAAGAGTAATGGGACATGCACACTACTCTCCTAGTCATGGTAACAGTCAATCATTGTTTCCCTAGAGACAGAGGGTAGTACTAAGATTAGACACACACACTCACACACACCACACATGCTGGTGGCGCCCTCTAAAAGCAGCAGTAGTGCAGAGTGCTGCCGGGTGATTAGTGTGTTTTTAAGCCTGTATAATGGAAGCTTAGCCCAGTGCTCCACTTTCAGGGCAGGAACAGCAAGCTTGGCCATCTGGACACTAGTACAGTACACTCTAATGCTGGTACACAGAGAGAACAAACAGCCTGGTTAGGGCAAAGAAACCAGCAAAACAATATTTGTGCTACTGTCGTTAACATGGAGTGAAATAGGAAAGAAGAGGAGCTTAGTAGCACAGATGTTTTCAAGTTCAACTTTGAACTTTGAGAATGTTCCATCTACATACACTGACCGCAGTACATACACTAAGGAGAAAAGCTCCTGGTAAAACACAGACATAAATGTGCGTACACAGTCACACACACACACATATAACGAGCACTTACTGAGATATTTTCAGGCAGAGCAGTCTGTACAGTACATCAGGTTCTTACTTTCACAGCAGAATAGACACATATTTACCAATGCATGAGTGCACATACAGTAGATGCACCTGCTCTCTCTCTCTCTCTCTCTCTCTCTCTCTCTCTCTCTCTCTCTCTCTCTCTCTCTCTCTCTCTCTCACTCTCTCACACACACACACACACACACACACACACACACACACACACACACACACACACACACACACACACACACACACACTCACACACACAGATGTACCAACAAACATCTGGCTGATCTGCCTGGCCCACATTATCATCGGACAGTGTGTGGGTGAGCGCTTGGGGCAGGGGGATGGGCCAAATGTGTGTGTGTGTGTGTGTGTGTGTGTGTTACTGTTGCTGTGTGACAGGAAGAGCGGGAAGTTGTTTTGAGACAGACAGCAATGGAGGGTAGGAGGATCTGATCTCCTGTGCTGTTCATTCATAGATGCCTAAGCATCAGGAAGATTTTTTGAAAATGTGCCAATTAACCCATGTTAATATTTTTCACACTGAATTGACAAGTAAGTGTGTTGACCTACAGTTATTCTTTTTTTTATCACTTTGACGGACCGGATAATATGAAATATCGATATATACAGATTAGGGCTGTCAATCAATTAAAATATTTAATCATGATTAATCGCATGATTGTCCGTAGATAATCATGATTAGTGATAAATTATTCGCACATTTTTTATCTGTTCAAAATGTACCTTAAAGGGAGATTTGTCAAGTATTTAATACTCTTATCAACATGGGAGTGGGCAAATATGCTTGCTTTATACAAATGTATGTATATATTTATCATTGGAAATCAATTAACAACACAAAACAATGACAAATATTGTCCAGAAACCCTGACAGGTACTGCATTTACCAAAAAAAATATGCTCAAATCATCACATGGCAAACTGCAGCCCAACAGGCAACAACAGCTGTCAGTGTGTCAGTGTGCTGACTTGACTATGACTTGCCCCAAACTGCATGTGATTATCATAAAGTGGGCATGTCTGTAAAGGGGAGACTCGTGGGTAACAACCTTAAAAATCACAAGTGGTGTTAATGCGTAAAAGAAATTAGTGGCGTTAAAACAAATTTGCATTAACGCGTTAACATTGACAGCACAAAAACAGTTATATGCACTCATCTCCTGACATTATGAATGGATTTTTGACATATGATAACCAAATAATAAAACACATGGATGATTTTGGCAGAGCTGGGGGCAGCAAGGGAGTTACTCGGGTCTACATCAGTCATTTTCAAGAATCAACTCTTTTCTATTCAGCTATTAAGTAGATTCAGAAGTTCTAGTGACAAATGATATTAGATACAGGGAATTTACCTTATCCTAGTATTTATCAGACCCACATCGCTGACTCTGTTCAGCAATTTTTCATGTTTGAATTCTGCCCTTTCATCTCAAATGCACCTTGACCCAGACAGACCTTTCCATAACCCAAAAGCCTGAGGTTTAATGTGGGCAATGAATAGTCCAGCGTCGTTACACAGCAGTTCTCTGACATGAGGATACTGTTTGCTGTATTAGATTAGAATATATTTATTTTCCCCTTCAGGGTGAAAGCATTAAATATGTGAACAGACTCTAAAAAAGCACAACAATGTGCTGCAGAGGTTCCTGCTCTTTCACATGAATGGGCTTTTTGACATTTAGGAGAGCTTGATTTATTCGCTTCAGCCCAGCTGGTGGAAACACATTTAATTCACATTTCGTTTTTTCTTTCTGACATTTTAAATGTTTGCATAAAATCTGCTCGACAGCTGGATAGATGGATGGCTGGCTGAGAGGGGATAATGGAAGAAGGGATGCAAAGGGAAGACAGTAGAGCGGTTAATTCAGCAGGGAGAGTTTTCACTTTGCTTTAAATTCACTTGATTCAGGAAGTTGTAAAGCAGCTGTATTTTTTTTTCTTCTATTTTTCAATTCCCATTTTACATTGAGCAGGGCTCCAGACTAACTTTACATTGGTTGCTCTGGTGCACCTAACTTTTTCATTTAGATGTACCAGCACATCATTTTTCACCGCACCTTTTGGCGCCGCAATAATACATTTTAAGCAATTGTCAGTTCCCATAGATCTACACTAGGGATATCACCACACCAGAAATTTTGTAGACGATACCAATACCAGTGAAATTCCATGATTCTCTATCAATTCGGTACAACGACAAAAAACAAAAGTAAAACAGTAAATCCCATGACCCATGAGAATTTACCATAGCCCAATATCATCGTTACTGAATAGAGCCTAAACACATCATAATATAAATCAATAGCACCTCCTGTTAACTAATTCTCATCCTGCTGATTTCAACACAGATTTTGTTGTTCACAATGTAGCATTATCAAAGAAAAAATAGGGTGCATCTCTTGGACGCGTCGATAGTGAGATTAACAGTCTACCTACAGAACCGTCAGGTATCCACATGTTTACATATTACGTTGGTATAAGAGTAGCGTAATGTAATGTGTGCGTAGTGAGTGAGTGGTTAAGTGACAGAGAGAGAGATGTGCTACAAGCAGATCAGCTGTTTGGTGATCGTCGGAGCAGAGAAGAAATTGGCGCTAAAGTTGTCTCCTGTTATTAAATGAACAGATGTGTCACACACACACACACACACACACACACACACGCACACTTTTTGCTCTCCCCACTTGTGAAATGAATCTGGCGCCGTGTTCAAGATTAGTCATTTTATCGGGGACCGGGGAGACAGAGCGGTGCTCTGCCGGTGATATTGGATCTGGGCTGGGCCGTTCAGGGCCGGGGACAGGTGTAACATGCACAGCAGTATTTTTCTTGATGAAAAACAATTACTAGTTCTCTTCATTTTGATTTACCGTTATGATTTATGGTTGTGATGTTGGACTATGCTACATGGCGCAGTTTGAAACACACACACACTAACAGACAGACCTGTCAGGTGCACCGGTGCGACCAATGAAATTATTTAGTCGCACTCTACAGATTTTTGGTCGCAAATCTGGAGCCCTGTTGAGCCAATTGAAAATCAATATACCACAATCTTGGAAGACAGGATGGCTGGAGGAAGAGTAGACTTAGACTGACATGTGAGCAGAGTGGGACTGAACAGGGATAAAGGACTGACATGGAAAGACGAAGAGATTGGAGTAGGAGTAGCACAGCAAAGGCATGAAAAGAGACGAGGAAGGAAGCAACTGAGTGAGGAATGAGGATGAAGGTGAACAAGACGGCGCTTAAACACGGAAAAATTGGAAAAATAAAGATGGTGGTGAAAAAGACAGAAAAGCACATGTAACATAGAAGAGGACGCAGCATGAAGAGAGAAGGGAGGTTAAGGAGGTCTATGAGCTGTTAGACATTTCCTTGACAGAGTGGCACTGTTTGAAGAAATGTCATTAAATGAATGACAGCAAAAGAGTAAAGTAAAAAGATTGAGGGACTTGAAAGTCAGACAGAGTGATAAAGAATTAAATATTGAAGAAAGAGGGGATGAAAAGGCTTCTAAAGTGTTACAAAAAAAAGATGACAACATACATGTAACATGAGGTGACAGAAGTAGCGCTGAGGGAAATAGGGTGAATTTAAAAAAAGGGAGTGCATGTGAGAGTGGCAGAAAAAAAGTGTGAGAGCAAAAAGCCCAGAGCATCCTCTTCATCCCTCATTCAGCCTCTGCAGATAAGTGCTACTGACCTCATTACTCTCCCCCCCCCTCCTTCGTCTTGTTGCTTGGCTGATCGAGCCGACAGATTGCCGAGTAAAATGATGGGAGGAAAGGAAAGACGAGATGGGGAGAGCACGGGAGAGGAGGGTAAAGTAAAAGCAGTTCAATTTGTCAAAGTGCCCGAGACTTTTTTGACTTGAGGGATCTTTGGTTTGGTGCAGTATTCTTGTTAAGATTCAGATTCACTGGAAAGTCACGGCCCTCCACTTTAAAAAAAACAACCCAAAACTGAAAATGAATATGGAAGGAGGTGAAGACCTTCACTAAAGAACAACATAGAATGAATCTTTAATTGTCCAGTCATCTCCGTAGTGGTAATTTCCTTGTGTGGCTCTCTCTTTCTGTTTTACAATATTTATAAGCTGTGAAGCTTCAACGTAGAGTCAAGAGTTGGTACAAAAGTACAGAACAACATCAGGGCATGACTTCAGAAAACATCTCTGTTTCTATCATTTAAGCTTTGTCACCCTGAGTGCTTTTCTAGTGCCAGCAGGGCTTTCAGCAGGCAAGACCTAAAATAAATGTTAAATAAATTTAATACAACATACTGATCCTGCATGCGGGCCTTTAGCACAGTTTCAGAGACATTCAGCTGTGAAAGGACAACTCGCTTGTTCTTCAGCTTTAGTGGCTAAAACACAAGATGAGCAGACGGTGAGCTTTCTGTGTCACGCTATCTGTTTTCAGGTCCAAGTCTTCTGTTCACACTGAAAGCCCAAAACCAAAGAAACATAGAAACATAGAAACCTCTTCTCCCTCCTCCTTGTGCATCACAGCCATCATCTGCTCTTCATGTTAAACTAGTTTCACTAAGGCCAGACACTATATACTGCACTATATTCAGTCTCTCTTTCTATTTTTCTCTTGCTTTCTCTATGCTTCACCGCATTGTCGTAGCATATAAAAAAAAATAAACAAGATGTGGCATAAGTCTGACGCTTAAGCCGGCGTATTTATCCATGTAGCCCTAACTCCAACAGATAAGATGTCTGCTCTCGTTAGCAAAAATAATTCAAATGCGCCTATTTGACGATTCTTTGGTTTTAAACTAAATGAAAAAGGAGAGCTAGAGAGCTTGAACAAAGTGATTTGTAAGCTGTGCAATAAACAAGTCGGGACTAAAGATGGAAACACCATAAATCTCCGCTCCCATCTTAAAACTCACCATCCGACAGAATACGCAAGCACCGACTCCCTCCACAAAGAGCAGCCGGACCAAAACTCCTACCGCGGCGAGCAATCAACCCTCAATCATCGGGGCTTTGTGAAGGTAACCACAACATATAAATGTGACAATGGTGGTGAGACTGTACGAGGGCAGTTACCAGGTACATAGTAAAAGAATGGTTTCCATCCATACAGTTGAAAAAGCCAGTTTCAAAGAAGTGGTGAAAACATTAGATCGCCAATTTGACTTACCAAGCGGCAGATATTTCAGCAATTTCGATATCGTCCAACCCTAGTTCACACAACTGCAACTTTTCCCTGCAACGTTTTATAACGTCTTCGCCTCGTCGTGAATCTTTGGTCTGAACTGGGCTTTAGAAACCCTGTGTAGGCCAGACTCTTATTATTAATAATACTATGAAGAACATCCACAATTAGTGTTCCTAGAGAGAAGCAGAAAGCTGGCCTCATGTTGCCTGCTGAAGGAATGTGTCATTGTTTTAGAAAAGCTCTTTTTTTTTCCCACGTCCAAACTAAGATGCTCAGATTTATCCACTGCAGAGAGTGTGTTCAAAAAGCTGAATGTTTTTGTGTTAAAAACACCACTTTGATGTGGGCACAGCCTTTTACCCACCACAGCCTTCCAGCAGCACAGATCACCTTCAGCAGGAACCAGCAGGAAACTCTGTTTGTTCTTCCTGCTGTTTGTTTCAGCTGTTGGCAGATGTCACGGATGCAACCCCGACCGCTCCTCTCAGTTCCATAACGACGCCGTTTGGATATCTGAGCCAGTTTGCACAGGGTTAGTCACTTCGGAAGTTCCCATCATGCATCTGGTTTATTTTAGTCTACCCTTCTCTCTTTCCTACAGTCTGTAGACTGGTCTGTCGATGATTCTTTTCAGTTTTATCCTCCTTTATAATCCCTATCATGGTTTCATGGTACATTAGGTTGTGCAGCACAGATGTACTCATTGTAGATATTTGTACGGTTCCCCTAGCAGTTTGCTAACATCCTGCTGCTCTTTAGCTCCATTAACAAGAGAAACTGGTAGGAAAATAAAAAAATAGATAAAAATCAATACAGTATTTGCTGTCCTTCTAGCTTCCAGGCGTCACATATACAGTACGGATGTGCTAACCAGCTGGATGACATTCTGGTTTCACAGACAGCAGTAATGATTTAAGACATGCTGGATTCAAACATGCAGGGCGAGGTCCCACTGCAGCACTGAACAAGTCAAGTCATGTTTATGACCACCTCGTCCCCTAAATCTTTTGCCTTTGCACATTGTAAACAACAGTGTGTTTTATACTTTTCCATCAGTTCAATATTATGTGCTGCCCCGCTGTTCAGTCACTCATAATTCTGCGTTCCCACCCCCGCACTTGCTATGAGGTTGGACAGTGATCATGTCATTTGTGTTTCAGCTTCTCTCAGAATTAAGAAAAAACAATTATTGTTGCCCTGTAGCCTATCAAAGCCGCTCCCCACTGATCCAAATCCATTTAAAATTCTTTGTACTTATGAGAGCACTCAGTGTGTGGTTTTATGCTATAGTTATGTCCTGTGTTGTTTAGCTTGCGGGCATGTCTAACAGCTGTAACCCCTGCTGCTCGCTCACGTTTTGGTGCCAATTACATTTCTGTGTAGCTCGGGTGGGCCTGCTGTGCAAAACACGCTCCCCATCCCCACGACACTCCTCATTTTCTGGATTACATTAGTTTCTCTTTGCTACTAATTTCTTCTCTTTTGTTGTTTTTCCTTTTATTTCTTTTCTCCACGGCATGTGTGCCACTTGCGCACACACACATGCATGTACACGTGCGTGTGTTCTCGGCGCTCCAGTCAGAGTTTTATTATAAATTCACTTCTCGGATATTCTTGACAGCGGATCCTATTAGGGGAGTCCCCATGAGTTAACTACATTACTTTTGCATTAACAAGCCTACGAGTGTGTGTGTGTGTGTTAGAGAAAGAGTGAAAGAGGAGGCGTGATGAAGAGTTAGAGAGACAGAGTGATGCCCACACACAGGAAGAAGGTGGGAGAGAAAAAGACGATGCATGAGAGCTACATAAAGAAAACACCATCGTGATTCTCTCTCCTACATTAAATGACGAAACGAAACTTCCCATGGAGAGCAGAGTAGAGTTCTTTCTTCTACAGTTACAAAAAACAACATGATTCAACCAGTTCACCTCAACTCTCTTCTTCTTTTGATTACTCATCTCTTGTGTTCCTCCCACTTCCATCTGCAGCAGCCAGAACATTTAAATCTGGTTCCCTCTCTGAGTGAATAATTGTCTTAAAATGACTCAAATATTGTTGAAGGGGCAGGATTTATTTTTAGCTGGACCTGGTTCATCTCACATCTAGTTATGCCCATGGTTACATAGTGATCAAGACATATTCTAGTGTAGGTAAAAACTCATTTTGACAACCCGTTCTCACCCCCAACTTGTCAAATACCGCTGTTTAGTCAGCGCCCCTCGGCATCGGAGACCGACGCATGGAGGCACCCTTTAGCAACAGTATGCGATGAACCGGGCTTTCAACTAACTCCAATGTTAACCCACCCTCTGAGTTATGCGGCGGTCGGAGCAAGTGACGTAGCATGAGAGTCTGCTAAGAGCGGATGGGAGGGGTTGTGGATGGACCAAAGACTTTCAACCAAAGGCCTGTACTACGATTCAAGTTCAACATACCCAGGGTATCTTCTCGTTATCTGGCTTTACTTACCCTAACAACTGCGATCCAGCTAAACAGTCTTTCAACGCTGGTTATCAACTCATCAACCCAGGGCTTCTCAATCTGGCTATTGGCGCGTTCACATAAAAGGGGCGGCGTTTGCAGCATGTGACCAATCACAGACATGGACAAGTCTACTGTCAGCAGAGCGGCACATTTTACAAAGGAAGAGCCAACTGTAACATTAGACAAATACGAAGAAGTTAAACACATAATCAGACTAAAAGCAACACAGTTGAAGCTGCCAAATGCAGGAAGGACAGCTGGCAAAAGAAAAAAAATGCAGATGTTGAATGCGTAAATTAACAGACTTATTAATTTAACGGAATAGTCAGATATAGTCGTCTAGATGGGGGAGTGATATTATAAAAAGCTTTCAGGATAGAATGGCTGAATAGATTACACTTCATTATGACCTTGGACAATGATGTGGCGTGCACGACTATTTCAGCCTTCTTTAAGCTGCGTCCCCGACTCCGGCGGTGTGAAACGGACTTGAGAGCAAGTAAAAAAATATATATATAAAAACATAATTCAAAGCGGTAAGCACCCACAGCATACAGCCAGCTGTCCTTACTACATTTGTCAGTTTAAACTGTGTTGCTTTTAGCCTGGATTATGACTTAAACTTCTTTATATTTGTGTAACATTATCATACGATCCACGCACCAAGCTCTGATTGGTCAGTAGGCGGTGCTTTTATAGGAGTTGATCTCTTATCTTGAACATAACCTGCTCCGGAGCAGGTTAGGTGTTCAGCATAAGTTACTATGACGATCTACCCCGGTAAAAAGTGAACCACCGTTTTAGGACTGAAAACCCAGGGTTAACCCTGAAATCACTCGCTAACCCCGAATCCTGCTTCGTAGTACATGCCACAGGAGACACTTGTCCCGTGTGAAACTAAAAGTAACGTTGACTTATTTTGTCACGTCAGTCTTTTGTCACATGACTCATCGGTATTGTCAGTCCCGTGAGTCCCGTGAGTCGCTAGTCACGTGACTCGTTAGCAGTGTTGGAAATCAGCACCAGCCACCAGCCAAATGCTGATAAAATATGCAAATGACTGCTAGATTTGCTTCACCCACCAGCCAAAAAAAACAATGGTAATCTATGGAGTGGCTGGTAGATTTTGTAATCCACCAGCCACGGTGGCAGGTGGACAAAAAAGGTAATTTCCAACCCTGCTCGTTAGTATCGTCAGTCCTGTGAGTCACGTGAGTCGCTGGTCAGTGAAGTTAATGTCAACCACGACCGTTTCCTAATCCTAACTAAGTGGTTGTGTTGCCTAAACCCAACATCCTGTGAAAATTGAAGTTTATTTTGAAAGGACACTATGCATGTAACAAGCAATATTGAAACGCCGTCCCCGGTTCGGCCAAAAGAGAGGGTACCTCGTGCGCTGGTCAATGCCGAGGGGCACTGACCAAGCGACGGTATTTGACGAGTTGAGAGTGAGAATGTGTAGATTTTTATGTGAGACGTGTATGAAGCAAAAGTCTGGTTTATTAACTCAGTTCAGCTCAAGCTCAATCAGCCCTCTAGAAGGCAAACATCAGCGTCACCCATCAGCCAAACAAACATAGCAAAAACAGGCACGTGTCACTCAATAAGTCACCACTCTTGATGTCTTCAGATTTGTTTCCCTAAAACTTTATCTACTAATATCTAGTTAGTAAGATTTTATTTATAAATCACCTTTTAAAACAAAGTGCTTCACAGGATACATATGCTGAAAAATAAGAAACATACATATACAGCTTTAAACCAAAAGGACACATATACAAATACAGAGGGCACGGATAGGCAGACAGTTCCAAAGGGACCTAGCCTAACGGCAAATTGGCACATGGATCACCCTTGGATTAGCGGTGGGAGCGGGGTATGAAGAGGAGACTTTGGTTGGATGATCTGAGTGGCCTAGAGATAGTATAAGGATGTAAGAGTTGGGAAATGTATGAAGGGTCAAGACCATGTAGGGCCTCGTTAACAGCCTGGCTGCTGCGTTTTGCACGAGCTGAGACAGGAGAAAAGAGCATTGCAATAGTCTAGGTGTGAAAAGATGAGGGTATGGATTAGTAGTGATACTAGTGCACAAGCCTTTTGATGAAACATTATGACATAATTGAAACCAGAAGTCTCTTTCATGTAAACGACCCGTCCATCTTTCTGTATCTCTCTCTTCAATATGTGCTCATAATTATAACCGAGGCCATGCTGCTCTGTTAATTCTCTATAAGTGAAGAGTTTGTGCTATTGTTGACTGGGAAGAAGAGATGAAGCCTGTTGTTTAGGATGAGTGGCAAAACAGTGAAGTGGATGTTTTAAATGAACTTGACCTCGCTTTGACTTGGTTTTGCTGTTATTTGCAGAGAACGAGAATACCTTGACACATCAGTGCTCAGGTCCTTTTGAGCTGTATCACAGTTTGAAGTATGTTTTAGTAATAACAGAGGACACTAAATATTAGAATGATCTCCTTTCTCCATGAAACACACTGAACAGATGAAAGCTCCTGCTAAATTCACAGTTTAGTTCTGTAATTCTACAGCAGCATACTGCGGCAGCACAGAATGACATAGCTGACTGGAGTCAGTACACAGCTGTCATTTTATTGCACTTTGCTGTGACACGATTGCAACTCATAGCCAGTGATTTACAGTTATTTAATTATGTGCAATACACTACTATTTTTACATCTTGTGAAGGGAACTTTAGTTGTGTAGCGGAGAAGAGAAAACAAGATGGAGGGAGGACATCATTTAGAAGTGGTCAACATACGTACAGTTTTGTCAGTCAACTCAGAACATTTTACGCATTAGTTAAAGGTGCTGAATGTGAGATTGGGAGCATTTCTATTGCCTTTGCACGGCTCTCAACATGGCGACGGCTGAGCCGGCGGCTCGTAGCTAATGGTGCCAACAGTGAAAACTAATGGCAACAGTGCTGGAAGAGCTAACAGTGTTTATGGGGGGGAACTGGAGGGTGGGTGCTACACTTCTGCGACGGTGCCATCAGTCAGGACGGCGTTATCAGCTATAACCGCCGTATGAGAGCAGTGCAGAGAGGCGGCCGTGAGCTAGCCAGTGGGGCACGCTCACATGCATTAACATGCACTAAAAGGCACGCATGGCCGGCCTGGCTATGTCAACAAAGCACAGAAAATCTCTGATTACAACACACACAAAGGGAGAGTGACTTCATTCTTGGCTCAGGTAGACATTACTTCTCTATATCTTTAGCAAATAGTTGTTTGCTGCTATATTAATACTCTGGATATCGTATATAGAACACCTTTAACCAGGTCTCTCAACTAACTTTTTCCAACATCCTCCCGGAACCATCCCGAAATACAACCTAAGCCGTCCTGAAATGAATGTGGACTGTCCCGAATTTAACATTTTTGTTTTTCAGCATTATGTCTGCGAACGTTATTTTATTATTTTTGTTCAAATTTTTATAATTTACCCAAAAAAAATTCTGTTTTTATTGATTTATTTATAATCTGCATGTTTGTTTTAATTTTGATGTTAACAATGCAGCTAAGTTAATTTTTTTTTATTATTTTCTTTTTTATGTGTAAAAAGCATTTGGTCAAAAAACAGGATTTTGCACAGGGCCCCCAAAAAGCTAGAACCGGCCCTGCTAGCTGGTGCTCTTAAAGTTGGAGGAGCTGCTGTTGTCATGGGGAGAGGAGCAGCATGTTACCACGGACAAAATGAGATGGAGAGATCTCATTGCATCCTTATCACCCATGGGGGATGAAGAGGAGTAAGTAGGTTAACATTAGTAACATGATTTGAGTTGTTGCAGAGTTTTAACTCCTCATAGTTAACGTAATGTTATTGTTATCTCACTTACTGTAAATGCAAACGTCGGCTGCTGACTTGTTAGCAAGCGTTAACTGTAACGTTACCGTTAACATCAAACAGTCTAACGTTAGCTAACTGGTAATGTTAACATTAATACTAGCAAGCCTACCTCATTGACTTGAGTTGAATTCCTTGTGTCCGCTGCGGCTGTGCTGAGGTCAGGCAGTATGTGCGTTTGTGTGTGTCAGTGCTGGATGGATCGGGCACTGACAGTGTGTGTGTGTTTATGTTGTCAAGGATGTTTAATAAGAACTGTGCACTACACATAATGTGCAGTCGTTTTTCATCGTCGTTCATTGTAATGGGTATTCTTCTTTCAACTCTCGTCCCAAATTTGTCCCAAAATTAATTTTCCTCCTCCCTGATCCTGTTTTTTCGGCCCCGGGACAACGGCACGTCCTTAAGCTTGAGCCCTGCCTTTAACAGCATAAATAAACTTTATTACCAACAAAACCCTGTAAGGGAATGTCAGTAAACCTCACACAGCACAGCACACTCCAACTGGGCTGCTCTGTAATGTCTAAGGATATTAAAAACAATATTAGTGAGTCCAGCTTTCTCTGGGTGGAGTGCTGCTCATTTGCTGTTAAAGAGACTCTTTGGATTTCAGTCTGACGCTCTCAGTGGGAGGGGATGAAATGCAGTTTGTGTTTTAATGTTTCCACATTAAAGTCCTGCTGTTGCAGTTTGAAATAGTGAGTGTGTGATGTCACAAACAGTTACTGGCCCGGTTCAGGGCATAGGCCAGTTTGCATCTGATGACACCATGTGATGTAACGCCGTGCCAGAGAATCTGTGCTGTTGTGTCGTTACAAATACATTTGTTTGTCTCGTGGAACAAAGGAGAGTCCTGAAACAATGCAGCAGCACAACGGTCCTGCACGCTGTGAGGAATGCTTAACTGGCACATTCCCCCCCTCCCCACCACCGCCACCACCACCATGTGTTCACGGACACACAAAAACATTCTGACACCTACACGTGCACACACACAATAGTGCATTGATCCATAAAAACTCATGATCATGTATGTAAGCTGCACAGGAAGGGCAGGCGGCAGCGCAGGGAGAGAACCCAGTGAACTGCTCACTGGCTCACAAGCTCAGCTGAGGAAAAGCCCTTCAATTCTCCCTTTCACTTTTAATCTTTCCTCCTTTTTATTTTTTTCTTCTCCTCTCCGTCTTTTCATGAAATCCCAGCATTTTGCTGTTTTCAGGCTGACGGCACGATTGCATGATTTGCCCTGAAGTCATTTACAGTTTGGAGAGAAACATCAATGCTGAATTTCCTCCTGATGAGCAAATTAAAGTAGGCTTGCATCAGAGGAAAGCTTCCCTCAAAACTCAAGGTTTATTATAGGTTCAGAGGACGTTTGGAGTGAGCAAACTATACTGTCAGTCAGCTTCTGCTGAGCAAAGCATGTCTGCAACCGCAGATATGCTTTCCCCTTTCCGTTTGTCTTCTATTCTCATAGCCACATTTTGGGGTTAATCTGGGCCTTGTAAGGTCTTGAATGTTGTGGATTTATAAAAAATAAAGTCTTCAAGGCTTTAAAAGTTTGGGTGTCAATGTTGGTTGGTTAGGTCTAGACTGAAATATCTCAACAACTATTGGATGGATTGCCATCAGGGCTCCAGACTAACATTTTACATCGGTTGCACTGGTGCACCTAACTTTTTCATTTCGGTGCACCAGCACATAATTTAGGTGCTCCCAGAATTTTTTTCACCACGTCTTTTGGCACCGCAATAATACATTTTAAGTGTTTTGTCAGTTCCCATAGGCCTACACTAGGGATGTCACCACACCAGAAATGTAGTAGTCGATACCAATACCAGTGAAATTCCACGATACTCGATACCAATTTGATACCAAGTTAAAAAACAAAATTAAAATGATAAGTGCATTTAGTTCAACATCCACTCCTTTATTACCGTTTGCTTACTGGTTTTTGTTATGAAGTTAAACAGGTCATAATTTTCTCTCTATTATCTATTTTATATTGCTGTGAAAACATCTCCTTCAAACAACTGTATTTATTCAACTTTCTCGCCAAAAGCTTCACTTTACAAGATAACATTTGAACACATCATGATAACGTTAGAATTTACCATAGCCCAATACTCATCTTTACTGAATAGAGCCTTAACACATGATAATGTAAATGAATGGCACCTCCCGTTAACTAGTTCTCGTCCTGCCAATCTCAACACAGATTTGTTGTTCACAATGTAGCATTATCAGGGAAAATATAGGTTATGTAAGTTTAACAGTCTACCTACGGTATCGTCAGGTATCCACATGTTTACATATTATGTTGGTATCAGAGTAGTGTAATGTGTTTTATGGTCTAAAACAGTCCAAAAATATTACTAAACGTGAACAACTCTCTCCCAAATCCAAAAACTAGAGTGCCAAAACTCAAACTTGTGATGTCATAGGGTATAAAGTGTGGAGCTGCTCCATAGACAATGAACTTGGAGAGATGTTATAGATGACACTGAGAGCACCCAGAGGAATGATCTGAGTATATGGGAACATTTTCTGTTTCACAACCGACAACGCTACAATGGAATAAAGCTCATCTGGGTATAAAAAAGAAAACAAATGTCCTGTGGGTCTCTCATTCATTGTGGAGCAGCTCCAGACTTTATACCCTATGACATCACAAGTTAGAGACTTACTTCTCTGGTTTCTGGCTTTGAGAGAGAGGAGCTCATGTTCACAAGTATTAATTGAACTTTCCTTGGCCATGGAAATATTGGAGTTCTTAATTTAGGTGTTGTTCCCGTTTAATGTTGTTGTAAATTGAATAGAAGGACTTAAAAGTGAAACTTAAAGCATTACAAACGTGTCAATACTGTGTCAGTTTAGAGGACTTAAACAACATCTTCAAACCAAGTGAAGAGTTGATGTTGGAACCCTCTTATCTCTTCTATCTGTTGGTCTCTCTCCTTTTCTTTTGTCTGGGATGGTTTGTTATTTTATGCTCACTTCTAATGTTACTCTCTTTAATCTTTCAATTCAGTGCATTTTTCTAACTTTTGTCTATACTTGTACACTCTCTCTCTCTCTCTCTCTCTCTCTCTCTCTCTCTCTCTCTCTCTCCCTCTCCGTGATCTCAAGGGATGGTTTGTTATGTGAATAGTTGTGTGTTCCAGTCAAGCAGAGTTTATCCAGGTCAGTAAGTTGATCTGATTAAGTCAGTTTAACAGTTACCCGAGGGGCTCTCCCTCCCTTTCTTTCTCTCTCTTTCTTTTGCTTCTCACCTCGATCCTTCTCCCTCTTTTTCCCTTCATTTTCTGGCCTATCTTTTAATCTCTCCTTCTGTCTTTCTCTTTGTCAATCTGTCACACACTCCCCTTTTTCTCATATGACATCTCTCTCTCTCTCTCTCTCTCTCTCTCTCTCTCTCTCTCTCTCTCTCTCGC
>CAKAKR010063820.1:35008-49244 GCA_916700685.1 Adelosebastes latens | reverse complement strand
TAAACTCTGACGGGTGTCTTCATGGAAAACATAATTTTCTAACGAGCATTGCACTTGATGGATTTTAGTCATTTGTAACTGCATGTGCGGCATTATAAATGCTGTTGCAAGCGGTAGTCTGCGTTTATGAAAGCTGCTCCATCCGCCTCTTTACATGAGTGCCATGAACAGTTTCATAATGATAAATACTTCTACACTTCTCAGTGGGCTGGCTGGCTGGCTGGCTGGCTGGCTGGCTGGCTGGCTGGCTGGCTGGCTGGCTGGCTGGCTGGCTGGCTGGCTGGCTGGCTGGCTGGCTGGCTGGCCCTCACCGGGCGCATTTCCTCCGCGACAGTCCGCACACTGCTCTAGTTTGGCTCGGTAAGGCCCGGGGCCGGGAGTCGGGGGGGAGTGGCTCGTGGCTCCGCGGGGCTGTTGAGTGAGGGCTCTCTGTTCCCTCTCTCGCTGCGGGGAGGGGCGGTCCCCTGCTCCGTACTTAAGTACAGTACTTGAGTAGCCTACAGTCCACGACTGCTAGAGCAGAAAATTGTTTTAAAAGAGTAGAAGATCTAGTCTCTTAATTTTGCTTTCAAGTGCACCTGATTGATGCATTTAACTTTAAAATGTACAAAAGTTAACTTGTCATTTCTCCCTTTTGCATGAAAGATTAAAATTGTTCCAAAAGAAACCACTAATGAATATCAACAGAAGGTTTTAATGCAGACATATGCTGCAGGGACTACAAGAATCATAATATTGGTGTGATTGTATGCATCAAAGGGTTAAATTGAGCATTTATGAAGTGCTTAGAGGATATTTGAAAATATTGCGATATATATCGTGTATCGCGATATAGCCTAAAAATATCGCAATATTATTTTTAGGCCATATCGCCCAGCCCTAGAAACAGTACTTAAAAGGAGGTGGGTTGCGAGCGGCTTGTAGAGGAAGCAGCAACGGTAGGCAGGCTGAAGCAGCTTAAATAAGGCGCCCTGTATGAATTTTGCCAATGAATGCATAGAGAGGAATCAGCTGATCCTTCAGCTGATGCATCAGCTGATTGGGCTGGCTTAAGATCAGCTGTTATCAGCTGATAGCCATTGTATGAGCAGAGCTTGACATCATGGCCTGCCTGAACTAACGCTACGCTCGATTTTTGGCCCTACAAAGGAAAACGTTTGGACACCTCTGCACTTGAGGAAAGTGAGGGGGTCACCACAGTCATTAGTATCCATCCTATGGGGACCATGAATGTCTGTACAAAATGTCCTGGAAATCCATCCACTTGTTGTTGAGATATTTTAGTAATAGCAGTCGTAAGTACTGTTGGGACTTGAACACAAAACAGCAGAGATGTCAAGTGGAAATGTAACCCTATAAACAAATGGATGTCACTTCCTCTTAAACGTATTTGATGAGCTCTTTAATGTGACCCAAAATAGTTTCCATCTGGTTCTCACAGTCGATCAATAATACATCCTCCGGCCAACAAGCTGACGCATGAAAAGCAAGACAATATGTTTTGTACAATCTAGTAATATTTGATTAAGTGTTGAAAACTCTTTCCAGTAGTTACTTCAGGATGGCCAAATAAACCAAAGAAAGAAGCCAAGAAAGCACAGACTCTCTTGTTGTTCTTACTCAGGAGGAGGCCTTACAAAGGTCAACCTACCTGTTGTCAGAGTAATGGCTTGTCTTTATGGATGGATGCCCAAATTGTCAAATTGGTGTGGCTTTTTGGATCCGATCAGGGTGCCTCCTGGACACCTGTGGAAACAAAGAGATGAGAATAAACATGAAGCTATCCTGTGAGACCAGAATATAAGTCTCAAGAGGATGTGGTGAAGTTTTTGTTTTTCTTGGAAACTGAATTGCAAAAGAAGTAGAAAAAGTAAAAGATCGGTATAATAAGGGAAGTTTATTGAGTGTTTTTAACAGTGAGCATTGATCCTTCTGCTATTTCCAAATCTAGCTGGGAGCCAAGGGAGGAACAGGCGACTGTTTGCGAGGCGAAAGATTTCTCCGCCACAGGAAAATAACACCCCTGTAAGCTTACTTTTGTCACTCTTAACTCGTCTTTGTGTATCTTATAATGCAACTGTATGCTCACTATTTTTTCAGCATGAAATGACGGTTTGGCTCACATTTTAGGTCAGCTGGCAGTGTAAGTTTCTGTGTGTGAACGTATCTGAATTGGTGAATTTTATTCCAAAGGCTTTCTGTGGATTTTAACTTATTTTTCCAATTTGTCAATTCAGAAAAACAAGTCAAGCCCCCCGACCCCTGCGCGTCGCTGCGGCCGCCAGATGGAGAGCTGCTCCACCCACATCCCGTGCTGCGACCCCTGCGCCTCCTGCCGCTGTCGACTCTTCAACACCATCTGTCACTGCTGGAGGATGAACCCCCTGTGCTTAAAGAAGACGTAGATGAAACATAAACACACACACATGCACAGACACAGCCCAGCACCTGCAATATACAGTGATAGACACATATATATATTTACACATAGAAATGCACGTACACTGCCTTCAGGCCTGTGAGTGCAGTTGGGAACATTCATTGTTTTTGGCTTCAACACTTGAGTGATGGAAGAGGAGAAAATGGGAATGAGAGGTTTCTGTTTTCAGTCTTCTGAGGCACGAATAAGAAAATACTTGCATAAATGTTTACAGAATATCCAAATAACCAACATACAATATGTAGGCAACAAAGGACAAGTGACATATGCTTTTTCATGTATGTAGACAAACACGTGTAAACTGTTTATAGTGCCTTGGGTATTTCCTGCACTATTGCTGCTTTTGAATATGTTTATCACTTCTGCTTTCCTGCCATGTTAAACATGTGGGATCCCATAATAACTAGATTTACATTAAAACATACATTTCTTTGTTTTAAACTTACTGCCCTATAGGCTAAATGTGGAAAAAATAAAGCAAAATCATATGTTTTAAGTCACCAACAGTAAAAAAAAAAAAACATTTTTTTTTCTGTTCCTATGTAAAAATATGCCTTTGAGACATTTAGGTCCCAAAATGTGGAATTATTATTGTTTATATTTTTGCTATTGAATAAATATATCATAAGCCTATATTATACTTGTGTTTTTGTTTCTTTATTGTTTTGTTTTAGTGGAAATATCCTAAAATGCATACATGAATAATGTAGAACTACAAGTCACTTACATGTGGATTATATGGGGAGGAAACAATGTGGGTAGTACGAGAAACAGCATCAAAACAAAACAAAAATAGTTATATCAAATGTTTGCTGGCAGCTGTCTTGTGGCTAAACAGGGACTAAAGCCGCTTTGTATTCTTTTCCAGGACAAATATGCGGAAAGATAATGATCATGAACCTTATATGTAGGCAAATGTGTGTATCCAGCGAGGATGTGCGTAGACATATGTTGATGTTAGTCTGTGAATTCCAAAATAAAGCAATTTTGCATCTCTTATCCGGGCAGTCTGTGGTCCACACATACTGTATTACTTTGTCTGGGACACTGTCTGCTCCTCTTTTGGTGGAAAGAGAAGAGAAAGAGGGTGTCTAATTGCAAAAATATGCACACCTAATTAAATATAACACTAGTTATGTGTTGATTTATATATCATCATATGTTCAGTATTTAATCAAAAGCCACAATCACAAAGGAGTTTAAGACAAGTGTTAACTTCAAAAAGCCAAATTGACATTTCAGTAATGTAGCCCTGAATACATGCACTGTGTCTGATTATCACACTAAGTGCTTAAATAAAAAAATAGTCATGTGTATACAGTAGGGAAGAGAACATGAGGAAAGGTCAGCGATTATGTCTAACATAAATTTGTCTGCAGGGAACATGATGAATTGCGAAAAATATCATCTTCATAAACCACATGATCTGCTGCCTGGTTTTGAACAGACTCTCACACATGCAAAAATGTACAAACGGAGATTGATTTTGTCCATAAATATTATGAGCATCTCACAATGGAGGAGCAGCCGAGGTCACTTTTTATCTACAGCCTGTTATAAAAACAGGTGGGTTAGCTTCATTCCTTTTTAGTCCCACGTGATGTGGAGCCAAATAGCATCATGGTCTCTGATTTATATACTTAAAGTGTTTTTTAAAAAAGAGATATTTCTCCTCCTGGGTACAGAGTAGAGTACACCATTAACCTGTGCAGCCAGACTGACTGAATGCAGGAACTGAGACACTTTTAGGGCAGCTGTGTGGAATTTCTTGGTGTCAAAGAGGAAGGGGAAAATAACTGCATGAATGTTAGTCAGAGAGGGAATAATGCAGAAGTTTAGAAACGAACAAACAAAGAGAGACACATTTGGACAGGGAAGGCATCACTTTAACTGCACCCAGGCTCGTTGGTAGCTCATTTGGCATCATGGCAGAGCTCAGTTTCAACGTGGATCACGGCTATCTGGAGGGGCTGGTTCGCGGGATGAAGGCCGGGATCCTGACTCGCACCGACTATCAAAATCTGGCCCAGTGTGACACGCTTGAGGGTAAGAATGTTGTATCACACTGTCATTATTGTTATACAAAATTATTGTGCATATGTGTGAGGGTGTCTCCCTGCAGTGGAGTTGACGGGGATCACCTAGATCCCATTTTAAAGGGGAGCTACTCCCATTTTCAAAATTCATACATGTTATCAGTCCAAAAAATATTAGTAAACATGAACAACTGTCTCCCAAATCCAAAAACTAGAGTGCTAAAACTCAAACTTGTGATGTCATAGGGTATAAAGTGTTGGACTGCTCAATAGACAATGAATGGGGAGAGATGTTCTAGGTGACACTGAGAGCACCAAGGGGAATGATCTGAGCATATGGGAACATTTTCTGTTTCACATCTGACAACACTACAATATAATAAAACTCATTTGGGTATAAAAAAGAAAACAAACATTCTGTGGGTCCAGAAAATCAGTCTCCCGTTCATTGTCTATGGAGCAGCTCCAGACTTTATACCCTATGGCATCACAAGTTTGAGACTTACATCTCTGGTTTCTGGCTTTGAGAGAGAGTAGCTCATGTTCACAGATATTGGTTGAACTTTCCTAGACCATGGAAATAACATATTGGAATTCTTCATTTAGGTAGCGTTCCCCTTTAAAAGGAGATAATCTGAATTTTCTTTCCAGGAACCAGTCTCTCTGGGAGACACATACCATGCAAGTCAGTGCGAATGGAGACAAATGAGGTGTTTTAAGTTCAGAACTATGTGTATATTTTCAGGAATGTTTACACTCACACTCACCAGTCCACACAAGTAGTTCTTGGAAAAAACTCTCAATTCTCAAAAAGACTCCAAAATTGCACTTTATTTATTATACACCATATATGTTTGTGTATATAATCTATATGTCTGTGGGTGCGTGTGTTTATAGTTAGTCATCATCAGCTGTTAATGAGTTATGTGATGATCTATTGTGAGCCATGTGTGAATTATATACTGTATGATGATTCACCTCCTCCTGTTTTTTTTGCAACTGCAACCTAACAGGAAGCGGCTGTGGAAATGACGCAGAGATGCACAAGATGAGCCATGAGGGGGGAAAAAAAGCAGAGTACTAAACCTTAATGCAATGCCTTTCCTCTCCTCTCCTCAGACATGAAGCTGCATCTGCAGAGCACCGACTACGGTAAGATGCTGTCCTCTGAAGAGGACCTGACTGTGTCTCTGGTGGACAGCAAGCTGAGGGAGAACCTGGTGACTGAGTTCAGCTGTCTTCGCTCCAACGCCCTGCCTCCACTATCCACCTTCCTTGACTATATAACGTATGCTACATGGGCAAAATTATAAATTATACAAAGGTCAAATGACATATTTATTTCCTGTAGTTATATATCCATTTTTGTTGCTTATCTCCAAAAGAAGAAACAAAGAATAGAGGCTATATTTGTTAGTAAATATGTCCTTAATAAAATGGGATATAATATGAAATGCCATGCAGACAAATAAAGGGACATCCATTAACTCTGTTCTCTGTGTTGCCATAGCTACAGCTACATGATCGACAATGTGGTGATGCTGATCACCGGGGCCCTGAAACAGAGAGATGTGGAAGAGCTCCTCCCACGATGTCACCCACTGGGAGCTTTTGACCAAATGGCTGCGGTGGGCATCGCTCGCACCCCGACTGAGCTCTACACGGCCATCCTGGTGGACACACCGCTAGGTAGATTCATCAGATGATCTGTGTTAAACTCCCAGAGACGGTTATCTTTAGCACAAACAGTACCAATACCCTCTCAGTCACAGAGTTGTTGCAAGTCACTAAAAATAATTAATTAATTAATCATCACAGTTTACAGTGGAGGTGGATCTTTTTTTATGGTGGAGAGGAATCATCTCTTTTGGTCAACGGGTCAAAGTTCACCAAAGTGATCGAGTGAATCCACCAACTGTGGTTATTCCATCAGATTTCATGACGAAATTTCACTGAGAAGTTCTTTCAGAACTTTATTAAGTCTGAATTTTGACTTAACTTGCATGTTTTTATTTTTATCATTTATTTTGAAGTTCTGCTAGATTAAAAAGTGATATATAATACAGACTAATGAAACTGATACCCACTGTGTTATGTCATATTATAGCTCAGTTTTTCCAGGACGCTGTATCTGAGTCCAACCTGGACGAAATGGAAGCTGAGATCCTCAGAAACAAAATGTTTAAGGTGACTAAGTGACTTCCATAATTTACCGTGGTACTGCGTTATGTGTAAGTGTGTTCATATAAATTCTGGCTGTTGGATTTACTACTGTATCATAAGTTTTACAATGGTGTGCTTACCCTCTTTGGTTGAGGTCGGGTTTTATATTGCAGACATGTGTTACAGATCATTGTTTTTCTCTTCAAAGGCATATTTAGAGTCTTTCCACTCTTTCTGCAAGAACATTGGTGGTGCCACAAGAGATATAATGTGTCCTGTCCTGGAGGTATTGTGAGAATTTACACTGCATGGGCTGAATTTGAAGTTTTATGTACCATAAAAGTTTTTCGTTTTGCTGGAAATGCTCTGTATATGTGCGTGTGTGTGCTGCAGTTTGAGGCAGACAGGCGGGCCTTCATCATCACAGTGAACTCGTTTGGAACGGATCTCAGCGGTGCAGAAAGGAGTGCGTTGTATCCATTGTGTGGCAAACTTTACCCTGAAGGGCTGCAACTGCTGGCCAGGGCAGAGGACCACGAGCAGGTCAAAGCAGTGGCCGACTGTTACCCGGTGAGTCACATCACACGCTGGGGACTCTTAACGAGAGCCGCTGTGTTGTTACTGCAGCTAACTTAAACGCGGTTGACTTTAACCTTAAACTCCCTGCAGGTGTACAAAATAATCTTTGATGACCCTGAGCCAGGATCAGGATTTAAGACTCTGGAAGACAGATTCTTTGAACAAGAGGTAATATAACTTCAATGTTCTTCAGTAGTGCGGAGTCCCACCAGGATGTAGCTTCCAGCTGTTTAACTGTTGATATAGTAAAACTATTTGGACCGAGCAACACATTTCACGCAAAATTCAGTTTGAAAGTATGGGCAGTTTGTTTCAATTATTTTTTACTGACGATATGAAGAATTTGCAAAGCAAATGTTTTGACAAGTCGACCAGAAGCAATGCAAACATATTCTAAAGATGATTCAAACTATCTTAATTGTACGTAAATCTCTGCCTCTCTCAACTCTCATCCTTTATTTTTACTCAGGTGAAGCTGAACACGCTCGCTTTCCTGCAGCAGTTCCATTACGGAGTATTTTACTCCTACATCAAACTGAAGGAGCAGGAGAGCCGCAACATTGTCTGGATCGCCGAGTGTGTCACGCAGAGACAGAAGTCCAAGATACACAACTACATACCCATCTTCCAGGGAACCAATTAACTGAGCAATAAAGAGCAACACAAAGGTTGCGTCCAAAATTTCATAGTAACATGTTATTTAGTACACTAAAACAGTATGTGAGATTTTTTATTTTAGGATAAACCTTAGTATGAAACCAATAGTATGCAAATCGCATAGTATTTCTGGTGAATATTACAAAATGCAATGCTGGACACTACGGCTGCATAAATAACCAGCCGATTAGACTGTTGTCGGGCTATTAAATAGGCATTATCAGTCGCTATAAGCCCCATAGATGTGGGTCAATAGGGGCCTACTACACCCACTAGTAGGTTTTATCATCTATTCACATGGTAGATCACCGAAAGAAGGTATAAAAGAACACGACAGCAACCTTAGACTGACTTAACCCAAAACACTGTTTTTCCCGAAACCTAACTGTTTTTTTTTTGCCTGAAGAAGTTGAAGTGTTATTGCCTAAACCTAAAGAAGTTGTAGTTTTGTTGCTTAAACCTAAAGAAGCCTTTTTGTGTGTTCAAAACGTGACGTTTCATTCAGTTTTACGTGTCAGAACGTTTTGCTTTTAAGTTTCACTTTCACTTTTACTACGTAGTAGGCGTAGTAGGCCCCTACTGACCCACACTTATGGTGCTTATAGTGACTGATAATGCCTATTTAATGGCCTGATAACAGTTGAATCGGGTGAAATATCCCACAATGCAATGCAAGTAGTGACGTCAATGTTAATGACAGACGTTGACGGACAGCTCTGTAACATCAATAACACTTCAATTTCAGTGAAAGTAGCCTATAAGATTTCCCTTTGTTGGGCGTAATATATATTTTAAATTAGTTCAGACTTTGATTCTCACAAACCGTCGTTTTGGTCACATGAGGTTGGCACGGATTACCATGGTTACACGTCTCCAACCGGCAAGGAGGCTCTCAGGAAGTGACGACGTAAATTACTGCTCAGTGCGTCCGAAAAGATACATACTACTGTTTATTCACACAAAAATATGTTGAACGATAGTACACCTATTGGGTATGTAGTCTGTAGTATGCGATTTCGGATGAAGCCAAACATATATATTCAACATAAGAGCACAAGTTAATAAATGCACTTCAAAAGCATATTTGTTGATCTCTTCATGTTTGTGATGATTAGTTACTGGGCGTGTTTTACCGTCAGTCACAAATAGTTTCAGTGTTTCTACTACAGACCACAGAAAATACAACAATGAGGCCTTGTGGTTAATAATACTTGCTATAGTTAGTAAGTTCACATTCACATTACTGGCACAATATCTGCACGTGTAAACAGGACAAAAGTGTACATTACATGAGGTATAATTATGTGTAACTATACAATAGAGTACAAAATTTAATACAAATATAAGTATTGTAGCAAAAACAGTGGTATAAAAGTGTAAATGTGTCAGTTTTAGCAGCTAACAGAGGTCATGTATAACCCTTCATCTTTGCTCTTCATCAGCTCGTCCTCCCTTCATACTTTCACTAAAAAAAAAAAAAGAAAATGTAAAACATCTGCTACATCATGGCGGTACAGTATCATAGATTATGATTATGATATGAGTCTATCCATGCACGGCTTTGGTTGTATCATGGTGTAACCTACAGCACTCAACAGGGACTTCCAGAGGTATGTAGTTTTGCTGGCAGAGATGAACAAAAGCAGATGCTAATCTACAGGGAGCTCTGGGGGAGCTCAACTCACACACAGACAAGAACCGACCGGGATCCACCTGCATGACGATAAAAACACGCTGTAAAAATGAAGCTCACAATCATCCACAAACAGATGATGATTGTTGCGCCAATGTCATGTCAGGCAGAAGTATAGTCCAACATATTGCTTTTCACCAAACATAAATTTGAATTATTTTAGATGAAAATATATACTTTTCTTTTACATTATTTCCTTTTGGCCAGACTAAGAAGTTATATTTCTTATGAAACATAGTTTTTGCTTCATCTAACTATGATTGAAGTTCGTAAGTGCAGAAGGAACATATTATTTGTTTTGACAGGTTTCTCATCACGTCCAGATGATTAATTTCTTATCTAGGCCATGAAATCCATAAGAGAGAAGGAGAGGCCAGGGCTGCCTGTGCCAGAAACATGTTTTCACAGTATCTATTACATACATTTAACTTTGCCAGAAAATGATGAAGCTTGTGTGATGAAGAAAGTGTTTAACTACGCACCACTCTGAAACAGGAAGTCAGAGGGGAGTCAGGAGAGGAGAACAGAGATTCACAGCTCACGGAGCTCGTGGCTGCTTTAGGAAAGTGCTCTGTTGCACCTGGTGGTTTGAGACACTCCGGTTTCATCTGTAGACAAATAATCAAACTTCAGGTGAGAACCGGATACTTTTATGTCGACAAAGCTCCACCAACAAGCAAATTTTTGGATTTTGTTCTGCATCTATTCAATCATCAAATCTCTCACTTGTCCTACCTGCCAACTGTAGAAAAATTCCTCCAAGTTTTCAGCCTGTGAGCCATCAGGTAAAGGAAAATCATTCCCTGCTTCATTGTCATTAGTCCCCAACAGACCAGTAGACGTGCCTGTGTAGATTAAAAACATGTTGTTACAAATAATGACGATCAGTAATTGTTTATTCTCCTAACTCGTGTAACATCTTTAGTTTTAGTCCTACCATGCAACCATCCATCCAGAGTGAAGCTGCACACCTCAAGCGACAGGTCACATGACACTGACGCTCCATTCTGATTGGACACCTGCACAATGTTTGACCCTCTTCTGACAGACACTCCGTCGTCGCTGTCAAACGTGTGCGTTATGGTGTTGTTGCAGTTGGCCTTCACCTGTGACACAAACATTTTATTTTTATTTCTCCAGACACGTTGAAAGAAGCTGTAGTGTTCAGTTCGAAATCACAACACTTCACTCTCTAAATTCATGTTTTTGGCTTTAAAGAGGACCTATTATGCTTTTGTGCTTTTCCCCTTTCCTTTAGTGTGTTATATACTTTTATGTGCATGTAAAAGGTCTGCAAAGTTACAAAACCCAAAGTCCACGCCAACGGGCGTTACTCTCCTCCACAGAAACGTTGCTCATGAACTGCCTGAAACGCCTTGCTTGAAGTCCCGCCTTTTCTTCCGTAACATGGTGATGTCACCAAGTAACAAATTTGCATTATACCTGCCTAGTTTGGCACGCCCTCAAAGTAAAGTGTTTTTTGAATATTAAAGCATGTAAACATGTTGAAGTAGAAACCCAAAATACAAGTATGCACCTGCAAATAAGCATAATAGGTCCTCTTTAACACATACCTGTCCATTGTGCTGAACGTTGACGGTGCTGTTATTCATTCCTATCAGAAGGAAGTCATGCGAGGTTGAACCACGCAGCAGCGTAAATAAAGGCTCGGCGCTGACGTCCTGAGCGAGGAGCAGTGGCCAGGAGCCCGGGAGCTCATACAGGTGGCCGTCAAATGTCACCACAAACTGATCTGCCACCAGCAGAGCTTGGTCTTATAGAGAGAAGCAGGAGGAGAAAGACAGCTTTCAATTCTAGTAAGTCCTCCAGTGAAGTTGCATCATGCGTATATTGCTGGAAAGCTATTAGTCTTACGTGTAAATGGGCTGTCCATGATCTTCCTCTTGAGGCGGTAAAGTTCAGCTGTGGGCCTGATGGAGGCGAGGGCCTGCAGGGGCCTCAGGAGCCACTCCTCCAGAAGGATCTCTACCAGTCCAGCCTCGGACACCCTGGACCAGGGGAGCGGCGGCAGCGGCATCGACGCGACCACCGAACACTCGCTGGAAAAACCAAGAACACTTGATTCAAAATATCTTCCTGGAATCATTTTCTTACATCTCTTTTGTTCTGATTTGGCAATTTAACAGCAAATTCAGAACTATGAAGCTTTGGTTCAAATTAATTTTACATAGCTCTTTATGGCTTGTTGATATTTGTGCAGTAAGGATTGATTTGGTGATTTGCAGGCAGGTTAAAACTGGTTTGGATTTGTAACTTTTGTTTCAAGAGCATTTCAATGACTACATTTCAAAAAGGTTTAGATAGGACCTGTTTCAAATTTAAATAAAGACACATTATTAGTTATACCTAGACATCCAAAAAACCTTCATGTCTCAACCAAAGTTAGCCCAGTTGTTACCTAGACCAATGGTATCAAAGTGGGGTCCGGGGAACCCCAGGGGTCCTTGAGGGGGGTTCCCCAGCAAAAAGGGGAATAATTTAATTTCACTATAGTCCCATCCATAAGTAACACAATGACAGAATGTATGACTATTTTGGTCAAGGTTCATTCATTCATGCATTCATTCATACATAGATACATACTGTATATACACATAATAAATGAATCAATGAATCAAATGGGGGTCTGTGGTCTAATTTGTGTCAGTTTAGGGGTCCTTGATGTGAAAAAGTCTGGGAACCACTGACCTAGACATCTTTTTACCTTGGTTCTTAGTGGGTGGGATTGGCATACTATCATCACATAATGAAGGATATGTCCCTCCTCTGACCTCTTTTAATTTTAACTTTAGGAAAAGAGGTTCACAGAGAGCTTTTCTTCATGTATGTTTCAGACATGTGCAGTACCTGGGGGAGAATTTGTAGACAGATGCCAGTCGCTTCCTGACTCCAGACAGAGCCATGGCCAGCCTGGTCTCCACCCAGTGGTAGGTATGCTGTCCTGCCTGGATCACACACACACAACATCAACCATTACTACACATTAATGAGTGTGTCCGCATGTATATAAATATGCTGCTTTTGAGTCTTTATCCAGGATTTGTCTTGTGTGACTCAGTTACCTCAACGTTACTAGATTTAGCCTCTCCGTCTGCTCTGCATTTCGAAAATCAGACTTTCGCTTTTATTTCAGCATGTTGGTCATGATTACATTTTACAAGTTTCTCATCATATTTTATGTTTTACTGACTAATTACTACATGAGTTGATTTCACAGCTGAACACATAGAAGAGAATGATCAGAAACACAGAATCCCAGTTTCTAGCATATCCAGGTTCATCAAAACCAGGATAAGAGCTCATCGAAGTTTTTGAAACCGGGATATTTACATGCAGAAAATAATAAAGGGGATCATAACTATAACATCATAACTGGGATACTAGATACAGAATTCACACACTTTAAAAATATCTACAAAATGCTTTAAATTAGCCAAAGAGAAATGGCTAGTACAACCTATGGCCTAACACTCAAAAAAAGCACCAGCATGCAGCTTTCTCACCACATCCAGGGCGACGCTGAGCGTGGTGACGCCGACCTGAGCCAGCGAACTCAGCTGAGGGTTCCCCAACAGTACAGGTAGGACCGCCACCAGCCCATCAGTCCACAACGACACAGCCTCCCTCCATAACGCCTCCACCCTCTGGCCCTTCACATCCTGGTACACACCTGCGAGAGTGGCCAGGGGCCCTGAGGACACAGCACAACACTTTGTCACACTTTCTGTATTAAAGCTGCAGTCGGTAACTTTGAGCAAATATGATTAAAAGTTATTTTTATAAAACTATATCACTATATACTGACAGTGATAAAAATCATTAGTCTTGCACTTGCTCAAAGTTACTGACTGCAGCTTTAAGATTTTTTAACTTTTTTAACGAGAGCAACAGCAGATAAACACTTTTCTCACAGGAAGTGTAGGGGTCAAAGTCACACAAAAATGATGTGATTGTGTAAGAAAAAAAAAATAACGATGTGGGACAGAAGCTTTTCATGCGTCAGATAATGACGTAAGAAGGAAGAGAAGATCAGTTGTGATTCAGAGTTTCTTAAAGAAATTCGATTTCTGCCTTTGAGGAAAGGCAGGGACCAACAAGACATCAGGAGAGGGTGTTATCTCCTCTATCTGCTCTCCCAATCTTTCTGGCTCTACAATTTTCTTTCATGGACACAAAATGCATGACTGCTTTGAGACTTTTGATTGCTTAGCCAGTCAAGGCAGTAGCTGACATGACTCATCATCTCTCTGGACTCACTCCTCAGTTCCTGTTGTCCCAGCAGAGAGGCGTGCTGCAGCAGGCTGAGGAAGCGAGGCAGGTCGTCAGTCACTACGCGACGTGGGGGGCTGCTCCTCCACAGAGCCAACAAACCCCCGTTTCTGTGCTCCAGCAGAGCCTCCGCTCGCTGGGAAACATGGAGGGGCACAGCGCTCAGCTCCTGGAGCAGCTCACTGTCCCTGGACTGCAGAGAAAGGTTGTGAAGAGAAGCCATGTTAAAAATAAAACTGCACATTTAAGACTTAAAGTTAGATTCTGAGTCTAAACCACTTTATGCTTTTAAATTTAATTATTTTTTAAAAAACATAAATTGAAAATAATAATAAATAAACAAATAAATAAATAAATAAAATTAGTACCAATAATGAT
>CAKAKR010063820.1:0-34988 GCA_916700685.1 Adelosebastes latens | reverse complement strand
GCATTTGTTTGCATTAAGCATCCTGCAGTATTTTGGTTACCTGCCGCCTGAATTCGCTGAGGAGATGCTGTAATGTCTTGATTCTCTCCAGCAGCTTGTTCTGTATCTGAGAGCTCAGGTATTGAATCCGTGCCTGTGAAAACAACAATATACAGTATTTCAAAGTGCCATGCTGTGCTGTAATAACAAATTCAGTGTTTTTGTGGAGTTTTGGTGATACCTCCACTGCAGTCAGACTTTCCAAACAGCCACTAGCTCTCAGCGTCAGCCTGTGATTGTCTGATCCCACAGACACGCTGCCCAGAGTTTCAGGTTCGATGCCGCCGTCTCTTTTCTGCACATCCAACATCAAACTGTGATTTGTTCCAACACATGCCGCTACGGTGACGTCCTCGTTCAGACCTGGACCTGGACAGATGGAATTCTTCATAATCATAGTTTTAATATTTTAAGTATTATTGCAGAGATGATTGTGTGCTTGTTACCGTTCATGTAACCTGCTGTGGTCTGAAGACATCGTCCCTCTGCCGTCCCGTTCAGCCAGATCGTCTCTCTGCGGTCCAGTCTGGCTTGCACCTGGAGACCAGACCCCCGGGGCCAAGACAGGGCACTGCCCCCAACCTCCACACTCCAATTACCAATCCGAGACTGTGAAGTAGACACGCACACATATGTTTGTACTTGTATATCCATAAGGACCCTCACAGATTACGACTTTATTGTGGTTTTAAGGGGGGGGGGGGGTTATGTGTCAGACTATTTCTTGGCTGGGAGCCTTATCTTCTTTGAGTATTGGCGTCAACATAAGGTTGCCAGGCAACCAGCCTGAGCCAAGTCCTGCGCATAACCTCCCATAAAACCACAATTGGATGTTTTTACATTTTACACACTACAAATTTTCATACACATAAAACAAACGAAATACAACCTGTTAATCAATGAGCTTTAGAGGACAGAGCCGAACCCTTGGTCGTACCTAATTCTAATGTTAAACTAGCATCCATATATAAAATATCACCACAATCAATTGCTGATAATTCAAGCAATGCTTCAATTAGCAATTGATTATGGTGATATTTTATATATGCATGCAAGTTCGTCTTAGATTCAGTGTATCATGCTGCGTTACGATTTCTCTCTGATTCGGGTTTCCACACACATCATCACAGCTTGTATGAGAAAGTTGGTTTGTCCTCCTCATACAACCGTAGAATGAACACACTCTTTAAAAGGCCATATTACACAAACTGTCTCCTTATTTATGTTGACTTCTGACTCCTAAAACTATCAGTAGCTGCAACCTTCGGTCATGCGGACAAATTATGTACATCATTCCTCGAACCTGCACCGTCTTTGGTGAAAGTGCTTTTAAAGATTTTGCACCCTCATCTATTACTTTATAAGCATGGAAGACTATTTGACCCCCTGCCGTCCTGTTACTGAACATCACTGATAATCCATTGTTTGATGTCATTTTTCACATTTAAGTCTGTTGCTTGTTTCTTTTATGCGAAATTTCTTATGTTGTTTGTTTTAACCGTTTTTGGCATTTTGTTTTAAGTCTGTTGTTTGTGAAACTTTTTATGCTGCCCGTCTTGGCCAGGACTCCCTCGTAAAAGAGATGCTGAATCTCAATGGGAAATCTTATAGTAAAATAAAGGTTAGATAAAAACTGATTGGTCCTCAAAAAGACAGAAATACAAAAGCACACAGAGTCACAGCGCTAACAGCCACTCTGTACAGAGTGCTATTTAATCCAATTCTAATAATTCCTTATCACAATAAAGTCCTCGCAGCAATGTAATAAAACGATCATACCCAATAATAGAAAAGTGGCTTGACATGCTCTGTTTAACTAAAGTTCTTAACTGAGACACATTATTGTTAATTAACCCCCAGAGGGTCGTTCACCTCAGAGAACAGAGACACGTTGGAGCCCTGAGCAGTCGAGGAGTTGGTCAAGGCCAAGGTGAGGCTGCAGTGGTGGGGCCGTCCTGTCACCGAGAGGCGAGACTGTGTGTAGAACATCTCCTCTCCTGAGTTCACTCTGTGGGATCCAGACCACGACAACGTCTGAGAGACACACAGAGAGAATAAACAGCAGCTCAAGAAATGAAATAAGCATATCTGAAAACTTACAAGACTTATGTATATGGTGGAAAATACTCTTCCCCAGGGACGCGTTTATCAGAGGACAACCACACACAGAAAAACCATTAATCACTCATAGCAGGACAGCAGCTACAATCTCTACATGTTTTTGGCGTAAACCCCAAACTATAAATCACTGCGTGACAAGGAAAGCAGTCAGAGACGAAGAATGCAGATGTGTGTACTCACAGGCTGTGGGGGGCAGAGGCCCAGCAGCACTGTGTGCTCCAGGCGATCCCTGAGGTTGGTCTGGATCTTAACCAGGAGTGTGTGTGATGGACAGGGCGCAGGAGACACTTTGTCCAGGCCAACGTTCACCTGGAGGCTGTGCATTCCCCGTGGACCCCTCTAGAAAACAACGCAGAAACACAAACCATCAGCCATCTGTGACCACATGATGAGATGAATTCGTCGTAGGAATTAAACGTTTTAGCTGTCAGAGCACCTGGTACTTCATGCCCTGCTTAACGCTCCTGTTGTCCCATCGTAGCTCTGCATTCTGGGAATACGAGTTTCCCTCCTGACCTGCTGACACACAACCTTTGACAGAAGACACTGACATCTACACACACACACAAAGAGAGAGAGAGAGAGAGAGAGGTCAAGTAATTAGCCATTCAATAAGGAGGTTATTATACACAACATCCATGAGGAGTTTTAAACTTGTCCACCAACCTGTTGTGTTGAGAATAGAGCACACGCCTGCCCCCTGCTGGAGTTATTCTGCCACTGTTTGTTCAGGCTGATGGAGATATTGACAGGGACTGCGCTGTCCCATGACAGATGGGTCTGCATACACAATAATGAATGAATGAATGAATAAATAAATAAATGAATAAATAAACATACAACAAAAATCATAATTTTTCACCTTTTGTACTGAAATTGCACATTACACCAGGCAAAATTATCGGAAAATATGAATAGAGAAAAAAAATGGGGGGAGGTGGACTCCATTAGCCCTGCCTGGGCTACACCGATCCTCTTAATATTAATTAATTAATTTACTCATTATTATTATTATTATTATTATTATTATTATTATTATCATTATTAATCTTCTTTTATTTTTTATGATTCTATTTATTTATTTTTATATTATTGCTATTTTTTTACCTTTTTATTACTATCATTATTATTATTATTATTATTATTATAATTATTAATGTAGTTATTGAACTTACTTATCAACATTATTATGTTTACCTATTTATTTGTTTTTTTGTATGTTTATTTATTTATTTATCTCTTCCCCTCAGACATACCTGCACATGCCTCTGGTCACAGTTATTCACATGGATGAATGTATGAATACATACATACACAAATACTTAAAATACTCCCACTAACTAACAAAAACTACCAAAAATCTTTACCATATTCACATCATAACACCTGTTTCATACGTCTTATATATGTGTCTGTATATTTCATTTTACACCTGTTCGTACTACAGTATGTCACACTGACAAAATTATTATAAATTATGTAGTTTAGTTTAAGTAAACAGCAGTATGCACGGTGTCCAATACAGTAGACATAAAGTATGTGTCACATGTTAAAAAACACAAAAAAATTATAAAATCCTGACAAAAACTATAACTATATTTGGGTATAGAAATGCTGATTTGGTGATTTATGCATGAAAAAGGTTTTAATATTAGAACCTGGTGAGAAACAGTGACCTGCTCCATTTGAGCTCATAGAAACACAGGTGAAGAGGACTGTTTCAAATGCCAAATGTGTCAAATTGACAGACTCATTTCTCGGTTATATGACTAGCTGAGATATTATATATAATTTAATAGTGTAAAATTAAGAGGTAAGCGTGTGACGGCCTACTTGGTGGCTGCTGCGTCGTTCCCTCTGTGAGCTGTGTGACAGCGTGTGAAGGGACATCTGGCTGAGAGTAGAGGAGAACGGCTGCTTCAGCTCCAGTTTGGTCTCGTTCGTCTCCTCTGATCGACTCCACGAGCTCAGAGCTCTGACCTTGAAATAAACAAACCACCAGTTTGTGACCGCAGAAAGCCAAAGAGAATTTTTTCATTTTTCATCAAAATGTACATTACATTTTCACCGTAGAATACGACAATTTCTGAGTGGACAAAAAAAGGAGACGAAAAGATTTATTTGAATGAAGCCCTTCACATTTTCCAGATCATGTCACACGTTGTACAGTCTGACCTGCTCCAGTCGGCCGTGCCTCGTCCAGCCCAGTAAAACACTGTCCAGTCGGCCACGTAGGGAACGCTCCAGAGTCACCTCCAAACTAGTCCAACGGGGGATGCAGTTGACCTGAACTGAAGGTCAAGAACAAGAGAAAGACATCAACAATCTGTCGTATAGGTGGTCACTCATCAATAGCTGCATCTTTAGCCCTGATGTCTGTTAGATGTGATGGAAATGGACAAACGTTGTCCCTGTGATGGTTGTAACGTTCTGCAGAGTTGGTCTGCAACAGTTTACCCTTCAGGGTCTGGTTCCCTATCTCCAGTGCTGGAGGTGCAGAGTAGAGACCAGATAAGATGAACTCCTGGCTGCCCCACACAGCTCCGTGTTGGACTTGGTAGCTCCAGTTCCTGGCCTCATACACCGTCCTTACAGCGACGGACCTGGGCAGCGGCTTCAACTGCAGAACAAAGAGGATCACCGAAACATTTAGGATGCGGCTGCGTCGTGATGTTCACATTGTCGAAAGACAAAAACTGCTGTACAGATTGATCATATATACTATATTCATAGTAAAGAGATACCTGTGGGTATGAGTGTTTGAGCTCTACAGCCTGTCTGTATCCACTCTCTATAGCAGCCAGTTCCACCAGAGCCCACAGCCTCCTCCTGCCTGACAGCACCTCCACCAAACCTGCCACACTGGACTGAGACTGGTTCAGCTGGAGAGAGAGGGAAAAGAGATGGAGACACGTGTTGTGACATGTCATGTCCATAAAACACTCTTAATTACTAGTACATGTCACATCCTGTCATAATTACTACGGTTGCTAGAGGTCGCTGTCGTGATCTTTTATACCTTCTTTCGGTGATCTACCATGTGAATAGATGATAAAACATACAAGTGGGTGTAGTATTGACCCACATCTATGGTGCTTATAGCGACTGATATATTTAATAGCCTGACAACAAGAGCGCCTTTAGAATAAGAACCCACCTGAGAGCGGACATTGAGCTGAGCAGGCAGGTAAACCGACATCCTGGGAATATTGTGGACCACCTTCACCATCAGGTCCTTGCTGGACAAAAGAACTTCTGTCACTTAAAGCAAGTGTGTGTGCATGAAGATTTTCTTTTCTTTTCTCTTCAACGTGGTTTCTGTATGTGTGTGTTTACAGTACCTATGAGGCAGGTGGTGTCCCTGGATGATGAGAGCCAGCGAGGAGCTGAGTTCAGGGTTCACGGCCACGGAGCACCTCAGCTGGGACTCAGTAAGTCGTCCCCAGGCCTCCACCTACATCCACAGCCACAGAATTATGTGGTTAGCACAGAGGAGCAAAGTTATGGGAATTTTTAGTGTATGTTACCCTCACCTGTAAGGCAGGGCTACTTTGTCCCTGTACGGTGTGTTTTAGTGTGACTCTGGCCTCTTTGGACCCTCCGTGGGCCCCCCAGCCTCCTACGTCCCCCGCCGCTCGGACTCTCCAGTCGTGGCAGTGGATGTCTACTGAGGCGCTCCGCAGAGGACCTGCAGAGAGGATCAGTATTGTTGTTAAAGGTAAAAGCTCCTCATACCCATCATGAGAATACAAACAGTCTAAACCATTTTTTTGAGAGCTGTCTGCATTTTGTTTATAAAATGAATGACTTTTGCTTTGTGATATGGAAATTAAGCTTTAAAAAACACATAAAGTCAAATGGTGACCTCAGCTGGTCAGTTTTTGAAACTGCAGTTGGACGGTAGGATTCAAGACAAAACCTCATGCTGACATGATGAGAGGGGAAAATATAGACTTGAAATACAATTATTATGATAGTTCTGGTTAAATGAATTTTGCCCATATGAAGAAAAAGAATGAAATCTCTTCACCTTCAAAAAAAGGTACTGAGAAACAACTGCAGCCGCATTTAGACTTCCCAAACTTCATGAAACAATATCAAAGAGGACCTTTGGGCTTTTTCTCTTTCCTTTAGTGTGTTATATAGTTTTTTTTGTGCATGTAAAAGGTCTGCAAAGCCCAAAGTCCACGCCAAAGGGAGTTACTCTTCCCCACAGAAACACTGCTCTTGAACTGCCTCAAACGCCTTGCTTCAAGTCTCGCCTTTTCTTCTGTAACACGGTGATGTCACCAAGTAACACAGTTGCATAATACCTGCCTAGTGGCTAGTTTGGCACGCCCTCAAATAAAGCTAGTTAGAGCGGAGCTGGAGCGGAGTCTGAAGAGTTTGGTTCGGCTGACCAATCAAAGCAGACGGCAGCACAGCCGGTATGAGAAAAGTAAAGCGTTTTTGGACCATTAAAGCATGTAAACATGTTGTAGTAGAAACCTGAAATACAAGTATGCACCTGGAAATTAGCATAATAGGTCCTCTTTAAAACACAAAGCTGTTAATGCAATCTGACCTTTGAACTGAGCAGTCAGCGTAGTGTCCATACTGTGCTGTGTCCCTGTTTGATTAGAAGCTGGTGGAGAGTAGGAGAGCAGCAGGGCCAGACGCCCGTCGGTTACGCTGACGTTAAAGCCGGAGGCGAGCAGCTTGTGTCCGTCCACGGTGAGCCGAGCCCTGGACTGAAGCTGAGAAAAGACTCCCTGGATGGAACATAGGCCCTCGGAGAAGAAAATTACAAGAGAGGTGTTTTTTTTTTCATCTTATAAATTCAATAAACTAATAAAATGTAAAGAACGTTACCTCTATATTAAGTGGCAGTCCTCTGTCCTGTAGCCACGACCAGCTGTGCCACACGGTTCCCCTCATCTCTTTGGTCATCGGGAGACATTTCATCTTCAGTCTCACTCCGGCCTGCTGACCTCCAAACTGGGACTGTAACGTCAAGGCCTTCCCCTCAGCAGAGCCGAGCTCCACCTGCACACACAGTCACTGATATCAACCATCTGAGAGACTGTACACCTTCGTTCAGCGAGCTGTTTAAACTGTCAGTTCTTGATGGTTGAGTTTCTAACCTGGATGCTGTTGTTAGCAGGGAACCCCAGTTTCTTCAGATAGTTCACCGTGTGTCTAAAATGACTCTTCACGCTGACTGTTTCAGGCATCTTTGAAACTGTCATCTCTTGGGTTAGCTGTAAAAAAAATTCAGTGAGTACAAGGTTGGTATGGTTATAAATGGATATGCAGTATATCATTATAGACTTCAGGCTCGTGTGACTTGAAAGAGCATTTCATCCCAACATCACGAGAAACTGTGTCATAGAGTGCTTACGCTGCCTCCTACCTTTTGTCTTCCTGCGCTGCTGTGTAGTAGGTAATAGTACGAGCCATTGCCATGACTCCAACAATTCATAGTCACTGCAGCGTTAACAGGGAGACCCAGCTTCTTCAACAGGGGCACAGAGTGGTTTAGACTGAGCGATGCTCTACTTTGATCCTGAGAAAAAAATTAAGATACACAGCGTCACATCCTTTGTCTTTGATAAAGGCTACATCTTTGTATCACAAGCGAAACTTGAATTTCATTGGATTTTAAGCGGAGAAACCCCAGGCAAAAACATTGTTTATCATGCGCTGGTCAATTTGGAGATTTTGGGTTATTTTGCTTCCATAACATGTCTTCTTTCAGACTACCGGAAAGAAAACATCCAAAATCAATATTTAGGTGTTTATTTTACTACTTTGTGTACTTGCGTCTGTAGATTTCTCCTAAATTCACCAACAATTAGCATTAGATAATGTCTCATTTGCATATTTAAACATACAATTTCAGAAAACTTGTAATACAAAAAATACTAGTGTCTTGCAAAATGTATGGAATTTTATAGTACATATCTTTAAAGGCCGTTTTCTCAAAATTAGTTTTTTTTTCTCAGACTCTGAGTCAGAAATCTCCACTTTAGCAGCACTTACATACACCAAACTTTGTAGTTTCATTCCTATCTATATTCTGAAGGTTTTTACTGAGGGGTTTGTTCATATATCATTCATAGCCTGATTTATAGGATTTTTTAGAATATTTTATTCCTAAAAACATAGATTTTTTTATGGCCATTAACAGTTCTTTGTCATTCATGGAGTGATAAAAAAGAGATATCCAAAATTTCCTCTATAAAAACCTTTCACTGTAATATGTTGACAAAATGAAACGAGCATTTTGAACCTGGCTTTAGCCAATGTTCAGATTTCTGATGTATTTGTATGCAAATTATCACATATTTCACAAAATAATGCCACATTTGTATATTTAAACATCAAATTTCAGAAAACTTGTAATACAAAAAATAATTGCCTTAATGTAAGTAATCAACTTGGGAAGTTACATGGTGATATCTATTAGTTACAAATTTTACCCTATTCACCCCTAGTCCCTATCGACATCCTACCCTAGTCTCCCCTTAAAGGCAAATAATTGACTCTTTTTTTTTTTATGTAACAAATGTAAAATCATAAATGTATTTCCACACCTTAGTTTTCTTAAGAGCCACTGAAGCCTGTAACTCTGTATCATCCATCACTATGGAGACCTGAGACTCTGCAAGAGTCGAGGAGACAACCAACGACGCAGAGGACTGCATCCTGTCCGGACTGCCCCACCCCTACAAACATGATCAGAAAGTGATGTAGTGAAGTTATTATAGGTTCAGTCAGACAATCATGGGGTAGGCTATGTTCACTCTACCTGAATCACTGTGCAGTTGTTGTGATACACCAGCGACCCCTGCAGGCCCGGCTGTGACGTCACAGCTCCGCTGGCTCCGACAGCACACTCCTCCACCTGAATTAGGGCTTCGGTGTCATATCGTTGTTTTCCGGCCCTGCAGGTGACCCTCAGTCTGCCGTGCTCCGGTAAACCTCTGAGAGCAGGGAGGTTGTGACTGAGCTCGCCCTCCAAGCTCAGCTCCGGCCAGGCCCTTGCATTCAGCCTCAGGAAGCCCCTCTTGCCCTCCAGCTCGGTGTCCACCGTCGCTGTCCAGACACCCCGAGGGTCCTGCCACACCGAGCCATTCACATGAGCCTAGAAAGGACAGAACAGCACATAAATAAATACATCTCACACGGATACCGTATACCGGATACCGGATATCGGATACCGACTGAAGAGGCCTCTCTCTTCCACAAAACATCTCCAAGGGGTGAAACTTTTACCTGTAATAGACCATTTGGACTTTGCAGGAAAATCTCAGGTGTAACTAACGAGTGTCCCAGTCTTAATTACGGTATTAATTACACCTGTGTGTTTCCTGACATGTCTACATACAGTATCTGCAGTGAAAAAGGTCTATGCTACGTTCCGAATCATTTTTTCTTTTTACTTTTAGTACATACTGCAGCTGCCCTTACAAAGTACATACTGTTGCATGCAGTATGCACACAATTGGAACGTTTCGTCATAACATTGTGCCTTGAACGTTGACCCTCTTGCTCATATATCTGCTGTGCTTGTGTGTGATTGTGGGTCAGAATAGCCAGAAAGGCATGCTGGCTTGCATACTGCAAAAATGCGACTGGATGTAGGACATCCTGGTATTTTTGGCATACTGCATTTAACATAGTATGTTTTTGCACATTTCTTTTCTGGCATACTAAATAGTATGCTAGTATGAGTAGTGTCTAGCTTAGCTAATCAATAATGTTTGTAAGAGTAGGTTGATTTCATTCAGACCATTAACTGTTTAATAAAAAATGTCCTCATCAAGTCAACCCGTTTGGCCGGCACGCACTACAAAATTCGCAAATTGTTAATGTGATGGACATACAGGCAGTTTAATACAACTTTTAAAGAAGCCAAATGTAAGAATCAGAAATTGCTTGTTAACAGTGACACCTGTGGCCGTTACGTCAACGACGGTCAGCGTCCTGTTGCTCGCGCTTGTGCACGCACTACGTAGACGCGAGCGAGCATCGGTCAAAACAGTGAGAGAACACACACGAGGCTGAATGTCATTGACAGCTAAAACCACAATATCACTCTATATTTTACATGCTTGGCAGTAATGTTAGCTTATCTGTCCAATAAGAATTTAGCGAGCTCTGGGTCCGTTTTGATACCCAAAACCAAACGAACGTCCCTCTGTAAATCGATGGCCCGGCCGATGTTGATCTTAGTTTTCGCGGGAGGTCTCATTTTTTCACACATTAGCAATAAAAAACAATTTAAAAATGTGTAAAAACTTACATACAGTCCCTTTAAATATGTCAAAGCTGCAGTAGTCATCCACAAAAACCTACAGTACCTGTAACATCGGGCACTCTGACTCCAGAGCCCAGAGCCACCATGTCTGTCCTTTGGCCTCTACGACTCTATTGGCTCTAATGTGACACGCCCCAGCCTTGATGAGCAGCTGCTCGGGGCCTCCAGGAGCGGTGGCCTCTACGGTGACTATCTGGGGCACACCTTGGCTCCTCAGCCCAAGGAAGGAGTGTGTGAGGGTCCCGGAGAGACGTGGAGGCCTGCAGGACTGACTCAGCTCCAGGGAGAGGTCCTGGCTGTCCGCCCTCAGAGAGGAGGTCATGGCAAGCCGGCAGGGGGCGACTGACAGGAGGCCCTGGAAAGCCAGGGACGCTGGGAGGACCGTTCCCTATGGCACACGGACATACGAGGAGGATGTTAATCTGTGTCTCTCTCCACAGTGGCAGCAAGTCAAACAGGGGTAGTCTAGCAGCTGTATCATCTCTTGTGTTGTTCTGCTCTGCTGCTGTAATAAATGAGCTGTAGCTTGACCTTCTAATGAGGTGGAAACTGTATTTCAAAGGAAACTGTGGACAGGCGTGAATCATGTAGGAAATCACAGTTCTTCTAACTGGGATGAAAGAAATGACAATGTATTGCCACAGTGAGAGGTAACAGTAATATTTACAACTTAAACATATTCAGGTTTCTATAAGCAGTATCACACTGAACCGATTGATTGTCTGACCTTTAGAGCAGGACAGTAGTTGGTCACATTTACAGCATAGGAAGACTGCTCCTCCTCCGTCTGCGAAGCCTCGGTTTTGCCCAAATTACCCCTGAAATAACAGCGTCCCAGCTCCAGGCCGATCTCCACGCCAGGCAGATGTGCAGTTGAAACATTGAGGATCAACGCTCCTTGGGCAGGGAATCCCAGCATCTGTATGGCCTCGATAGAGTGCTGTACCGATGCTTTCAGACTGAGGTGGGGGTAACAAGTTAAATGCAGACTAAGGTTGCCTTTCTGTTCCCCCTCGGCCTGGAGGATGGTGCTGAGATGAGTGGAGCAGCCAGAACGGGTGATGGAGATGTTGGCTGAAGTCTGCGACGGCAGGAGAGTCTATAGAGGAAAAATTAAAAAGTAAGGATTAGAACCGGGACTATTCTTCACTCTCTCACAACAGATACTCTCTATATAAAGTTTATAGCTGCAACTAAGGATTATTTTCATCGTCGATTAATCTGTCAATTATGTTCTCGATTAATTAATTGTTTGTTTGGTCTATAAAATGTCAGAAAATGGTGAAAAATGTCCAAGATGACATCCTAAAATGTCTTGTTTTGTCCACAACTCAAAGATATTCAGTTTATTGTTATAGAGGAGTAAAGAAACCAGAAGATATTCACATTTAAGAAGCTGGAATCAGAGAATTGCAGCTCTTAAAAAAGTTGTGTTGTCAAAAAATTAATGAGCATGCACAGTGCTACAGGTATATATCTTTTTTACATTAATGAATCATCTATACATCTATTTAACACAAATATACCGAAATACACAAACAAGGCCATTGCTGAAAGGATTCTCTGCATTACATTTTACATAAAGTGCAAAAGGGGTTTAATATTGTTGAGCATGAACGTTGGTACCAAAATTCATGGTAATCCATCTAATGGTTGTTGAGTTGTTTCAGTCTGGACCAAAGTGGTGGACATAACAACAGACACGGACATTTCTATCCCTAAAGCCACAAGTGTATCTAAAATCCATTAGGAGGTTAACGTTCATTTCAACCATGGTCTTGTTGGTACTTTTTCCACACAGTATGGGTGTTATCAATGCAACTTGTACTGTAATGGAAAGACAAGAGTCATCTCCAAGGTGATGATGTTTCTTTTGCTTTCCTTCTGCTGGGAAACAAGTTTCCTCACACGCCTTCTTGTTTCCTCTCTAACCTTCAGTAAGACACATCGCTGGTGGACAAAAAAATCCCAGCTGGTCCCCCTGTCCTCTCCTCCCCCGTGTTGATTTGCCAGGATAAGCACGGAGCACGCGTCACTTTCCACCTCCAGCTCAGCTTGACTAGCCGTGGTCGACATGCTAACAGTGAGCTCCCCCGGTACACCGGTGCTGGCCAGGTTCTGCTGAAGCGTGACCCTCAGGGAGGCGGAGGGCTCCCAGGCAGCGGTCAGGTCGATCAGAGCGGAGCGGGTGTTGAAAGAGACCTGAGCACTTCCAGAGAGGGAGGTTTCACCGAGCTCACCTGACCCTTGGAGGTCTACTCTGTTTGGGATGATGCAGGCAAGAGAGGCCCAGTGATGCTGGAGGGTCCAGTGTACTTCAGCCTTTTGGTCCTTCAGCAGCACAGATAAGAGGCTCTGACAGGAGTCCTGCTCATTTTCTAAACCCAAAGAACATTTGAGTCCATCTTTCCCCGCTTGTCCATGTACGGTTAAAGAGGTTTTATGTGTTACACCCCCCTCAGCTCTCCTAACCTGCACCCACGCCAGCCTCCCCACCCCTTTACACCGGACAGACAGCACCAGACTTGAGGTGTTTGAGTCCCATGCTACGCTGACATCTGCCCAGATGTGACACCAGCTTTCCAACCTCATCCGACCTGTCACCTCTGCCTTGTGTGCAACGCTGCGGTTGCCAAACTCAAGCAGGCCATGCCAGCCATACAGCCCAGGCCTCTCCAACCTCAGTCCCAGATTCAAGTCCATTCTCCAAGGGGCAGCAACCAACCCGACCCCCAGGGCCCACCTCTGAGGCCCAGGCCGGAGCAGCAGCCTGAGGCTAGATTTCACGGGCACGCCCAGATACATCAGCAGTGGCACGGAGGAATGAGTGAGGTTAGCTCTGAGCTCCTTCTGGCCGTTGGAACTGTGACAGCCTTTAGCTTGAGCGCTGTGGCTAAAGTGAGCGAGCGACAGGCCATAGCAGAGCCTGCTGTGTGGTCTATAGGAGCGAAAGACTCGTACCTCCACAGGGCGACCCGCCACATTTCCATAGCACTGGGCCGAGAGTCGGTCTGCGGTGGCGTCCCCTGTGCAGTTCATCTGTGAAAACAAAACCCCCTGTTGGCAAAGTTTGTTTTTCAAAGAAGAAACTGAAGGAGGAGACCGAAGAATTTCTGAGGAATTACTGAACTTTAGACCGGCCAGCCACATCAAATTTTGTGGTGCACCAATATGCTAATCTGAGCCCTTATTAAGAAACAACGTGTTTAATGTTGAAACAGAATTTCTGTTTTATTCTTAGCGGTTCATTTGATACTACTGATCATGGTGGGCGGTTGGACATGCTGGAATAATGGGCCAACTTCTTTATAATATGTGAAACATGATAATACTCCTTATTCAGTCAGAAGAGAAGATTGATACCACTCTCCGCTACCTGAAGGGCACCGTAGTTCTCCGACACGCTTGTGAAACTGCGGTAACGTGAGCCGCAGAGTGTAAAACTGTGGTACGGTATGGTAAGGATGGCCTCTGAGCGAGGTGAACAGCGTTACCACAGTTTTGCACTCGGCGTCTCACGTTACTGCAGTCTTGGAAAGGGAGGACTGAGCGGAGGGGTACTCAGTTGGTTGCAATCTGCAACCACACCACTAGATGCCACCAAATCCTACACACTGTACCTTTAAGTGTGGCGTCCCTCAGGGATCAATCTTTGGGCCCTCTTTATTCAAATTATATATTACTCAATTTGGAGGCAAAAAAAGCTATCTTTTTTTAACATAGTGATACTGGTGACACAGAGCTCTACAGTTCTTCTCACCAGTGATGTTGGGCCTATGTATTAACTGTTAACTCAATGTACAAAAGACTTAAACACAATGCTCTATGTAAAGATCATTGGTAAAGATGAATAAAGACAAAGTTCTCATTTTCAGTCACAGGCAGAAACCTGCTAGTGAACATGTGTAAGTTATGTAAACTTTTACCTGTAAAGAGGTGGGTATGACTCCCTGGAGTAGCTTCATCTGTTGCCATAGAGACACTACCAATATAGCCGCGCTGTTTTTCGATCCAACGTTAAAAAGGATGTCAACCATTCTCTCGTCTTCCATGTGAAGGACCAAGCCTGTGTCCAGACCTTCTGTTTCTAACTAACAGTGGGAAGAATAACATAAAAATACAGGAAAGACAAGTATGCATATGCACATATTCTGAGAAAGATTGATGCATCTAAGGTTGTTAATAAAATATTGAACTTGCTACGGATAGAAAAACAGAAGATAGTCTTGCACCTGGTAATGTGCTTTGGCTTGTATGGAGCTTGATACGCCTCTTTTCAGCAGGGCTTTGACTTGATGCTGCAGCCTGGAGAAGTACTCCCATCGTGGGGCAACCTGGTCCGTCTTGCCTCCATTAAACTCAGCTGTTAGATGTTCTGGTCCAGCCTGCAGCTCTGCGAGGACTGACAGTCGACCGCCATCCTGGGCCCACCTCACCTGGGCATTACTGCTGGCGGGAACACCTGTATCCAGAAGACAAAGACACTGAGACACCAGGAGAGATTATAAAACATAAAATATGTATGAAGTAATGATTTACCTGTGGCACTGAGCAGGTGGAAGGAGTGAGATAGTCTGGTGTGGACCTCACCCGTCCCTCCATCCCCCAGTCGGCGGCTCGCATTCACACACAAATGCTCCGCCCCTAACCGAACACACAGCCAATCACGGGACACGTGATGTTTCTTTCCCATCATGCCCTCTTCGTCTTCTCTGTCTGAAGAATCTCCGGGATCCTCCTGATGTCTCAGCTCCACGCTGTACAACGTCTCCATCACTCTGACTCTCAGCTGTCCTACAATTATATGAAAATGATTCCCAGTACTCAGGAAGTTTTTCAGGTAAAGACAACATCCGAACAAAATGATATGGCATCATGTGATTTTAAAGAGGACCTATTATGCTTTTGTGCTTTCTCACTTTCCTTTAGTGTGTTATATAATTTAGTTTTTTATGGATGTAAAAGGTCTGCAAAGTTACAAAGCCCAAAGTTACTCTCCCCCACAGAAACACTGCTCCTGAACTGCCTGAAAAGCCTTGCTTGAAGTCCCGCCTTTTCTTCCGTAATGTGGTGATGTCACCAAGTAATACATTTGCATAATACCTGCCTAGCAGCTAGTTTGGCACGCCCTCAAACAAAGCAAGTTATAGCGGAGCTGGATCGGAGTAAAGAGAGAACATAAAGCATGTAAACATGTTCGAGTAGAAACCCCAAATACAAACATGCACCTGAAAATGAGAATAATAGGTCCACTTTAAATTACTATAATAAGTATTTTCAAATGAACCTTCAGTGAGGGTGTCAGATCGTCCCAGAACGCCGTCCAACCCCAGGACTGGAGGCAAATCAGCGAGGTTGGTCATGGAGTGCCTCAGGTCCCCGGACACAGTCAGCTGGAGACCCCGGGTGTGTTTTAGAGACCCTTTGACCTGAGCCAGCAGAGCCTCACGTCCCTGTGTACAGGAGCCATGTAGAGACACGCTGGAGGAGACAGGGCACAGCAAGTTCAAAAGTCCATAAAGAGACATTCAACATTATTACATTATTTATTACATACATGATGGTCACTGTATAAAAGACAAAATTACATATTTAGACAGTGTGATAAAGGATGCACACACCTGTCTGAGGACATGTTGGCAGCCATGTTTACATGCAGGTCAGTGGCAGAAGGCAGGAGCCTCTGGGACACGTTCACCCTCAGTCCCACGGCTCTGTCTCCCCTCTGGAAGGAGTGGGACATCTGGGCGTCCAGTTTCACCCTGTCCTTCCCATCAGCCCTCACATGCACCGAGCTACTTCCTGCACCAGCCACTGCAAAAATGTCTGCAGCGGCCTTTACCTTAACATGACAAACAGCGAAATGAGAAGAAGGCAGAAAACTTTATTGTTTGTTTTTAAACTGAATTCGTTGTATTTTTTTATTTTGCTATTTTGGGACCACTGAAATAATTTGACAAAACACAGAAGCCTACCTCTAAAGTTTTAGGAATCTTTGATTTGAAGGGATGGCTGAGAGAGGAGTAAAGGCCGACTCTTCCTGACGTCCCATTGAGCTGCACAGAAAGCTAAAAAGAAAAACAAATTCATCAGAAATGCTGCCGATGAAAGCAATAATTAAAATGCTGAGTTGGTTTTACTCACTTGGCACTCCTGTCGCTCTATTCTCAGTTTCCCTCTGGCCTGATAATCAAAGTCGCTGTTGTTTTTGGGGTTCCAGCAGACATTTCCCTCCACTATAGCGGAGGAGGGGAGCTGCAGCTGAAACAGTAATAACAGCGAACCGGTCACAAGTTTAACTTTTCTACTGTAAACTATACTGTACGCTTCTGGAGGTGGACTTACATCACTTGTTACGCTGCTGACTGCAATCACCATACATCATACAAATCAGCACTTGGCAAATGTTTTATCAGCAAAATGTTGAGTAGAGAGGCCGGTTTACCTGGAGCTGATGGGTGAAGTTGGCTCTAACTTTTATCGCTTGTTGACTTGAGTGCAAAGGGTTCAACTGAACTTGTCCGAAGAAAGCCAGTCTCTCCTTGCTACCGACCCGTAACCTCCCTTGTATGTCTTTCTGGGTCTGAAAAGGAGTCATTACATTAAAATCCAGACGTGTGTACTCAAGTCACAAATTTGATGACTTAAGACTTGACTTGACAAAATCAAAAGAGACTTGCAACTCGGCTTGGACTTTACCACGAATGACTCGCGACTTCACTTGGACTTGAGCCTTTTGACTTGAAAATTCCTTCCTCCATGCCCAAAGATTGTGTAATTTTAAAAAAAGTGTGCCGCGAATCAATTAATTTCCTGAATCAACTAATGTTAACGCTTAACTGCTAACACTTAATTTCCCAGATCCACTTTGTTTGAACCAATCTGACAGCATCCAATCAAGCTGCAGAAGAGAATCATGAAAAACTAATGTAATGTTACCAGTTTGAAAATAATCATACCAAAGATAATTTCGTTCACGTACGAAAAATTTACAGACGGAGAAGCAAATGGCATTACACTTGGTGAAGAGAGAATTATGACTTGTTTAGGACTCAAAACTCACAATTTAGGACTTGACTTGGGACTTGAGTGCAAAAACTTGAGACTTACTTGTGACTTACAAAACAATGACTTGGTCCCACCTCAGTTAAATTCTTATAAATCTCTGCATGTATTGTGTATGATTTTATACATATTTCTCTGTAATTTAGTTTGTAATGTGCATGTTTCATATCTTTAGAAACATTGGGAAATGGGCCAGAATTTAAGAGTTGAAAAAAGTGTTGCGGTGGTTTACCTGGTTGCTGGTTATCGTCACACAGACTTCTGAGTCTGATGGAATAGTGTCAGAGCTGAAAGGATGGACGAGTGCAGAACAAACCTGAATAAGGAAGAAAGCCACAAAAAATTAAAAACCTCTGAATAAAGCAATTAAATACTGCCTCACTTTCTGTTCAAGTATCATGCATTGAGTCAATAAATCAACTTACAAAAGGGCTCGGTAGTTGGTAGCCGAGGGTGAGGGTGTGGATGACCTCTCTGTTGCCATGGAAACCAGCTTTGGACTCCAGGATGTAGAGGCCTTTGAGGAGGTCGACGGTGAAAGTCTCCCGCAGGAGGAGAGTCTGAGGGAAGGTCTGGAAGGGCTGTCTGTGCGATACGGCGTCGCTGTTAAAGTCAGCAGTGTTCTCGCTGCCATCTTTTATTTATTGTAATAAAATCACAACCATCCCAAAATAAATACATCAACAGATTAATTCAATCAGATTGAGGCACAGACCTGAGCTGGAGCATTGCTGTTTTCTGGTACATCTTCTTGTCCTTCCTCAGCTCCTCTACTACTCCCTCAAACTGCAGCTCCGTGGACGAACTCTTCGGCTTTGAGAAGGTCATCTTCAGTATCGCTTGCCTCTTTTTCAAATTCTTAAAGAAGTTTGTAGATATAGTCATTCTATAACGTGTCAAAAGCCTTTAACTTAATACACCAACTCCACTGTGTCGCCACCCACCTTATCCACAGTGTTCAGGGCAGCTGTGAGGGTGACGTTGTGCTTGCCGTAGGTGGAAGACATCTGCAGGGTGTGGCTGAATTTAGAGGTCTCCAGAGAGACGTCTCCTCTCAAGGGTGGAGTCCACAGCGAGCTCAATGAGCAGGAGGCCTTCACACTCCGCTTCCCCACCACGCCCCACCCTCCTGCCTGGGGAGGGATGGGAGGAAAGCAATGCACGTGTAAAAATTTTGTTGCACAATTTTCCTAGTTGATGCTAACAAATAAAATCCCCATCATGAAAACAAAATGGAATTTCCTTGAGTCAAATATTTAGATGGAGCAGCCTCTCCTCTCCTTACTTGGATGTAGGTGGCAGCTGGTGTGTAGAGCTCCAGGCGGGCCTCCCTCTCTCGGCCCCTGTCCCTGTAGAAACCCTCCAGCATGAGGTTACGGACGGTCAGCCACTTGCTGGCTGTCAGCTCTGAGGTGAGCTGAAGCGTGTGGCGCTGCTGCTGGCTCAGTTTGTGGGCAGTGTAGATGTACAGCCACGGCGTGTCCATGTTAAATGTGCCTGGAAGATAATAAGAGAGACATGATGCTGACCACTGACCACTGCCGGTATACACATAACTTAAAAACTTTAAAATTCAGACCAACTTGACCAAGTTTTCTTTTCTTGGTTCTTTTTCCTCTAGGATGGCCCATGTACTGATCATGTTTTGTTTTGTTTTATACTGTTTTCTTATTCTTCTCTCCCTCTTCTCTCCTATTTGACCCGTGGGGAAGTATGTTTTCATTTTTAAGTGGAATAAATGGAACTATTATGATGACAAAGACGATTATGTTGATACTCTATAGCCCCCCCTTCTAGTACTGTCTCTCAATAATAATAATAATAATAATAATTTGACTGTTTGTTTGGCTGTTTCTCTGTGGTTTAATTTTTTTTTATTTAACTTATATATTTTGTCTTCCTTTTATTTATTTATTTATTTATTTATTTATTTATTTATTTATTTATTTATTTATTTATTTATTTTTATTTATTTTTTTATTTTTATTTTTATTTTTATTTCCCCTCATATAAAAATACTGGATTTTTGGATTTATGATTATGTTATGGCATGTTCTCTGGCTTATTCAGTGATATTGTACGATGGAATGATTCTGTATGTATAAGTAAGCCAATAAAAAAAAAACTTAAAACTTCATATGATTAAATATGGCCATGTTACCTTCCCATTTCTTCTGCAGGGTGTCTTTGGGAGGGCTTTTCCAGTGTAATCCAGCCACCAGTGGCATCAGGTTGTTGTAGTTGACCTTGAGGTGGGTGCTGCTCTCAGACCCGAGCTGTCTCAGGTGAGAGTGCAGGAGCTGAGTCCTGTAGTTCAAATTCTTCTCTGGCACCTGGAGGCTGAACTGGAGTAACATGAGAGGGAATATTTTACTGTATTTTGGACAAAGAAAAGATGCATTTAATGCTTAGAAAATGTAAATACTATATAAGGATAATAAGGATTATCGCACAGTAGGCAATGCATTTATGAATGTATATGTGTGTTGGTAGCTCTGTTTACCTCCAGTGTGTAGCTGGTGTGACTGTGTGTGGACTGGTTTTTGAAGGACTGGCTCAGTAGAAGGGTGCGTTTGTTGTTGATCTCATCCCAGTGTTTGCCGTAGCTCATGTCCAGGGATGATTTAATGTGGCCGGGGCTTTCCTCGTGCCTGAGGTGGATCTGCGGACGCACAGACAAGAGAAACCACAGAGCTCCTAGTGCTCAGTTACCAGTTTCACCCAACTAGGAATGAATCAGTCTCAGAAGCTGGATATCAGCAGCATAAGCATGCATTGAATTTAATAGGTATTATATTAAGATTCATATTATTATATTATCATGTCTCCAGGTACCTTGTGGTTGATAGGAGCCGTGTTGGAGCAGTAGAATTCATGATCTGCTCTCATGATGTACGTGAGGTTTGAGTCCCTCTCACTTCTCAGTCTCTGAGACGTGTAGCACTCCTGACGCAGGTGCCGGGCATCACCTGTACAGGGGTCAAAGGTTGGAACAAACTGATGTTGGTAAAATATTTGTGAACTACATATTCCCCTATCCTTGAAGGTGAGACATTTGCTGAGACAACTTCTCCATTTCGTCAAATGTGACTTCAGTAAACTGTTGTGTGGTGTTAAAACTTTACACTGTGTGTTTTTCAGTAACTCACCTCCCAGACCATATTTGAGCCTGAGCGCGGAGCTCCACAGTGAGCCCTTCTGCTCCATCAGTCCCAGCATCCTGGTGCCGACCACACCGGGTAACAGGAGCTCCGTCTCCACAGAGTAACGCCTGCTGCCGCCATCCCGCCTGCGCTCCAGCGCCACTGATGATGAATACAGCAAAATTACGTAAATGTTGAATATAAAACTAGTGTTTTTAGATATTAATAAATGTGTATTATTTGGTGGTGTCAGTTGGATACCTGACAGTGATGCAGTTTCTCTGAACACATTCTTCACAGTGGCAGAGAAGCGGGTCTTCCTGCCCAGCCCGCGAGTAACATTAGCAGAGAGGATCATGGGATGTCCGTTAGTGGCCATTTTGGCTTCGAGGTGATAGCGCGTTCTCTGCTCTGACAGCAGCGTCTGAGTGTCAACCAGACCCTAAAGATGACAAAAATAATTAACATCTTTTATGACGCTGAAAAATCATGTTACAGGAAATCTCAATACGTACCATGATATAATAAATAACACCATCAATCAGCAGCTCCAGCTTTCCTGACTTTATGTTCTTCTCTTGTTCAAGTTGCCCTGAGAAAACAACACATTATCAGCATTAAACCAGGACAGGGTTTTTTTTGTTATGGTGTTCGTCTGTGACCGACCTTGTAGAAGGATGGTTTTCAGAGGATGGGTGATCCTCAGCAGCAGCCTGTGAGGGTTGAAGGTCAGGTCCAGAGACATGTCCCTGGGGATGGAGGACTGAGGCGTGGCCAGGAGGAGGTGGATGGAGGCCTCTCTGGGGAGCCAGGTGCCTCTCTGAAACACAAGTTGGGACACTGTGAGACTAGATGAAGGGATCTCACACAGGGAAATACAAAGAGAGAATCATCTCAAAGATGAAACTCATCGGTAGATCTTCATATTTCTTCGCACCTGAGGGAGCAGTGAGTAGGCCGCCTCCAGCAGGTAGTAGTGGAGGCCTCTGTCCAGCTTCAGCAGCCTGAGGGAGAGGTGGACGGGTCCTGGAGCAGGAAGGGAAACACCTGTGGCAGGTGATGGGTAGGAGGCATTGGAGCACAGCTGCCAGCCAACCATCTTGGACCCTGCGAGGAAGCAGACAGACATCCGTGTTGGGTAAAGAATTTAACTATTATAATGTGACCATCACAGGACGTCAGCCAATCAATCAAACAATTACAGTTGACTTTCAATGTTTGAGATCAATGTTTTGATGCATCATCACGTGATATTATGCCAGATCAGAGAATCAAACTGAATAAAATTGATCATAATCACACACTCTTTTAAAATCCTGCCATTACACCCAAACATGCACATACACACTCACAGGAATAAGCGTGAGTGTATAGGGACCTGTCCTGACAAGGCAGAATAACGTCATTTCTTAAAATGTAGTTGCTTTTTAAGTGCCATTATTTTTGCCTTGATTATTTTAACTTCTGATTCCTGTGTGTTTTGTGTCTGTTGTTCTGTTTTGCTATGTTTTTCATTGTGATGTTATCTTTCCCCGTTTGTATTCATATATGGAACTTTTTACTTGCTGCCCACCTTGACCAGGACTCCCTAGCAGAAGAGATATTGTATCTCAATGGGACCTTTTCTGGTTAAATAAAATATATAATATTATAATAAAATAATCAACAGCTCAGACTAAAGACTTAAAAAAGCAATAAATGTGATGCAGTATTTTTAAAAGGTCTATAGTCAGATCTCAATCTGCTTCCAACAACGTCTGTGTGTCATGTATGATGTCATACAGTGTTTGAGGACTTACATGTCTTTGGTGTGCAGCTGGTCCTCTGGACTCGACTCTTTGGCCCCTTAATCTCTTCTCTGTGGTCTCCACTGAGCTGAAACACTCTGGAGCTGGTGAACATAAAAATAACACACTCTTCTAAGAAACTATTGTTCAAAACACCTCTCAAAACTGCAATATCATAAACACTAACTAACAGACATTATGTTTGCAGCTAAACATAAAATTCTGCAAAATAATTCAAGTACTGTACATGATAATAAACACTGTTTATACTGTGTTCATATGCACATAATTTGGTATGATAATGCAGTTGATATGCTTAAATGATATGTAGTAAAGAGGCTAAAAAATGCACCTTTGTCCAACCTTCTCACTCCATAACTTTCTTTCATAGTTTTTTGCCCACATAATACATAAACTCTCTCTAGTGTAGGCTTTGGCGGCATCTAGTGGTGTGGTTGCAGATTGCAACCAACTGAATACCCCTCCGCTCACTCCTCCCTCTCCAAGACTGCGGTAACATGAGCCGCCGAGTGCAAAACCGTGGTAACGCTTCTTTAGGAGCAACGGAAGTCAGACAGCGGCTGGCGGTACCGTGGTTTCACAAGCGTGTCGGAGAACTACGGTGGCCTTCAGGTTACGTAAAAACTCGAAAGTCTCTCTCTAGAACTAGTGTTTGGTTTGTCCGTTCTGGGCTACTGTAGAAACATGAAGGAGCAACATGGCGGACTCCGTGAAGAGGATCCGCTCCCTATGTAGATATGAAGGGCTCATTCTAAGCTAACGAAAACACAATGATTCTTAGTTTCAGGTGATTATACACTAATGAAAACATAGTTGTGAATATTATATTCCATTTCTGCTAATAGATAGAATGTAACACACTGGACCTTTAATGCTTGTAATAAATGCCAACACTTACCTGAGAGAGACGATGTCCATGAGGTCCTCCGGTGTGTTAAGTGAGACCCTGACATCCCGCCCCTCCTGCAGCTGAACGCTGCCGTCCAGACTGGTGGAGCTCCTCAGCTCAGAGACCCAGTCCACTGCAGCCTGACCCAGAGCACCGTCGACCCCCATCCTGGCAGACAGCCCCACGTAGGCACTGGGAATAAAGACAGCAGTTACACTCTACTGAGTTTGAAACCAAAGGTCAGAGTTGCAGCCCCTGTTCACTTCTGGTAATCTGTAAGTACTTGGGTTTGATGTGTCCAGTCAGGGAGAAGTGAGAAGTATCCCTGTAGTTGACGTTGCCCTTCAGACGCAGCGACAGCAGGGAGGTCATGTTGATGCTCAGTTTGACGGGAAGACCAGACAGAGACGGTAAAACAAGCTCGTCTGTCATCAGCACGGCCCTGTGGTTCAGCTGAACCTCGTGACCCTGGAGGACAAAGATTGAGAGAGAAAACAGCAGTCTGTGTGTGAAAATGAGAGGACGGTAAACAGACAGAGAAGAGACCAGCGACTGTGAGGACAATCTACCTCCAGTATACCTTAAGCAGTTTGACAGCAAGGCCGGCCACACTCAGCGACAGCTGGTCAATCTGACTGTAGAGATCTTCACATGTGAACACGCTGAGCTCGTTGCCAAACACCTTCACACCGACCCAACACCTGGGCCTGTTCTCCTCTGTTCTCCTCGTCCCAAACAACTGGAAAAAGACATAAAACATCATTAATGTAATGACCTTCTCTCAATGCAAAACTTTATAGAAACAGACATCTTAAATGCCCCTACAATGTAAACCCTTACTTTACTATTGCTTTTTTCCCATATGGATCCTTTACGGTTTATTTATATACATGTTTCTGAGTAATTAGTGGAATTTGGTACGTGTAAATGTGCTGAGGCATTCATCATTATTGGACAGCCTCTGAAATAAATTACTACCTTTAAGTGTCAAACGATCCAAAATGTTTGGCTTACTTATGATCCTCTTATATTATCCTTATCTATCTTTTGAAAGTATAAAAAAAAATCTTCCTTGTATTGTAAATCTTTTGTTTTATCTTCACAATTGTTTTTCTTGTTATTTATTTCAGAGCACTCTCTTTACTCTTTGCTGCTTAAAATGCTGGTTATCGAGGTTAAAGCTGAAACGATTAATCAATTAATCAATTAGCTGATCATCAGAGAATTAATCGCCAAATATTTTGCTGATTGATTAATCGTTTAAGTCATTTTTCAAGCAAAAAATGCCAAACATTTGATGATTCTGGCTTCTTGAATGTGAGAATTTGTCATCTGTCATCTTTCAGTACTTGTAAACTGAATATCTTTGGGTGTGGGGCTCTTGGTCCGGCAAAAAAAAGCCAATTGAAGACATCAGTTTGGGCTCTTTCTGACCTTTTATGAATCAATTAATCGATTAATCGAGAAAATTAATCAATGATGAAAATATTTGTTGGTTGCAGCCCTAATCTAGGTATTTACTTTAACTATATCAGTATTTTACAAACGCACTGTCAAGATAACTGTAATGACCAAAAGTCTAAAATCATAAATGCAGTGTAAATGGCTGCTAATCCGCCTGTCGTACAACAGTACTGGTGTTTGTATCCCACATGACCAAGCTGCCATATTAAACCTGCTGCCCTAACTAGAGATGGCTGTCTTACAACAGTCCCAGTGACCTCACCATGGCCCTGGCCTGGCTCAGATAACTGTTGGTGCCAGATAAACACGTTTCTTTCTCTGTTCTGTGGCCTTCATCTGTTTTCCTTCTTGTCCTCCTCGCCTCTTTGGACTGCGACCTTCGACTCTGAGCCGCAGACTCTCCATCGGAGTCGTGGGTCTGGTGACTGAAAATGTTCTTCAGAAGTGGCTCAGCATTTTCGACGTGAAGGTCCACCTTAGTTGGGAAACAAAATGCACGCGTTCAACATAATTTTGTAAGACTCTAATATACTTTTTAGAAATCAAATGGATACCAAACTCACTTCCAGAAGGTTGTGGGCTCTGCCATGAAAATACAGTGTCAGGTTGGCAGTGGCAGATCTTGGTAGAAACGATTTGGGAGAGAAAACCAAAGATGTTTCCACATTTGTAATTCCCATGCCTGAAACAAACAAAGAAGACACACTGCACCTTTAAATGCATCATCGCCTTCAATCCATATATTTACAAATGATAATGTTAGTTTTTGCAATCATGGGAAGTTCAGACATTAATCCTGATTGCTATTTTGCTTAATCTGAAGCTGAAGTGAAGCCGTCGTTACCTGATGAAACAGTGTAGTCTGAATAGGAGGAGTATTTCAAGAACTCAGCTTCAAAGTCTCTGCTGATGATGTCGTCAGGCAGTGACTCAATCAGGGCCTGCTTCATGGGGTCCTCACTCCTCAGGACGTTAGTCAGGTGACTCCACACATATGAGCCCACTAGAGAAGTAGAAAAGAAAATGGCTATGACAGTTTTTCCTCGCCAAAATTTAGCGTAGGTTTGGAGCGTTATTTAACCTCCTTCGCAACACGCTAGTATGACATGGTTGGTACCAACGGGTTCCTCATGTTTAAAATGAATTGTGTTAACACGTTATTATCGCATTAATTTTGACAGCCCTAATTTTTATGAAACAAAGTAGAAATGAAATTGGTCTACAATGTAAAAAAACAACATGGATCAGCATCTTTGTATAAAGGGACAACTGTACTATAGCCAATTTTAAGTCTTGTGGTACGACACATCTACTCAGAGATAAAGAAAATACATGTAAAAGTGGCTGCTATAAAGAAAGTTTCACCTGTTTGACAATGAAAGTAGAGATATGATCGTGAGCAGCAGAGGACTCAATTCATCAATAATGTCAATAGCTAATCATTTTCACTGGAAGAAGCTGCTATGAGCATCCCTTCTACAAACCACAGAGGTTTAAATCAGACCTTGGCTGGAGGTCTCGTCCCTCAGCATCGCCTTCACCACTTCAAACACGTCCTGATCGGGGCAACGCATGAGCAGCTGGTATGCAGCGATTCTGACCTCGGGATCCTCCTGGGAAGAGCGGTACAGCTGCAACAGCACGGATCTCTAAAGGAAGGAAACTGCTGTCAGTCACTGATATTAGGCTGTCGATCACCTCTTCACCTCCACCTCAACTCATCATGAATCAATTAGGAAGGTAGCTTCTGTGATATAAAGACTTATCATATTTACATTTCAGTGACTAAACCTCTTAAAAGTGAACAATGGCTTATAATCAATTAATACGTTTTGTTTACCCACAAATTCAACAGAAAAATACATGAAAGAATGTGTGAAAGAAATGTCGTGATGCCGTTTTTGCAAATGAGCATTTCACTATTATACTAAATTAGTTTCCGAATCAACTCACATCAGCTGAGCAGGGAAAGCGTCTGAAGGCCTGGATGGCTGCAAGTTTCAGCTCCAGTGCAGTTGAATGGCCGAGCATGAAGCACTTTAGCAGAGGAATGAAGGTTGGAGCAGACAGACCGGTGTTTCCCACTGATTTCAGCGCATACAAAAGCTGTCAGGGTGACAAAATATATGCATATTATTAGGTATTGTTTATGTAAAATTGTGTTCAGTGTCAGTACATGATGTGAAGTGCACCTCCTGTGTCTGAAAGCACCTTAATTCGAGCGGGTTGTTCTCCGTCGCAGCCCTCCATCAGGGTTTCCTCAAGCGCCTGTATGAAGGTCTGTACCTGAGGGAGTTCACTACAGGAGGCTTGAGACCTTTGGCACAGTTGATAGACCAGAGATGATCCAGCTAGCAGCACCTTGGACCGCATCTCTGGGACCTCAAGTAAGGCCTAACACAGACAGCAGAGATACAGTATACACTGAGCCTCTATAGGCCTTAATGTTTCCGTCACAAAATCTAAAAGAAATGATGACTTGTATGGATGGATACAGAAGCCGAATGCAGAATGTCACATAGAGGTTCCTACATTGATGGAGTCGATGATCTGTGGCGATGGATGAGGGATGAGGGCTATTGTGGTGAGAAAAGCGTGAGCCTGCTCCTCCTCCAGCTCTTTGTTCCTCATTAGGTCGGTCAGTAGCACGATGCAGCTTTCAGATCCACAGGCTGGTAATGCATCCAACAAAGGCTGCCTGTCCAAACAGTTAAAGAGGACCTATTATGCTCATTTTCAGGTTCATACTTGTATTTTGGGTTTCTACCAGAACATGTTCATATTTTTCTCGTACTGGCTTTGCTGCAGCACCTCTTTTCAACCTCTGTCTGAAACGCTGTGTTTGTTCCAGTCTTTAAGCTGGGCCAACTAACTGCTAGCTGTTGCTTCATATTCAGCATACAGACATGAGAGTGGTTATAAATCTTCTCAAAATGTTGTGCTTTTTCATTAATGTTGCCTCCATCTCATTTATTTGTGCCAGTGAGTCATGCAGCGAACAAAGAATGCAAAACGTGAGGGTTTGCCACACCTAAGTGAAAGGAGGCCATTATGTTATCAGTTACACCTGTTTGACAAGTCAAAATGCCCTTTATGATAAAGGTGTATATGCTATATTCTGCCATGGACGATGTACCACGGACTAAGGAGTCATCTGTGTCTCAGAGTAGTTTCTTGGCTACTGTCCCACACAGACTGTCCTTTGTTTCCTTGTTGACTTGGCCAAAGGCTACGTATTTTATATAATATAACGAGAGTGGGAAAACTTCATGTGGAGACATTGATGAAGACCTGAAGGACTAGACAGAGCTACTCCGTTATAAAACACTGAGGAAATACTGACCAGTCATTGCGGCACTTGAAAGACGCTTCTTGCCAAAGTGTCTCGAGTTGAGAGAGAGTCAGATCTCTGAGCTGGAAAGCCAGTTGAAGGAACTCTTGTGATACCTATAGGAGCATATCCAAACACATATATGGACGTTATAGACATAAAACAAATTAAATTTACTTTCCTGCTCAACCACAACCAATCACCTCCTGCAGAACTGTGTGTTTCCTCCCATCAATCACCCGATCTATTCCCCACACAGTAATTATATCACAGTCAGTTTCTGGGTCTGACGGTTTCTTTTAAACACATCCCATGTAAACAGCCTATGATGAAGGTTGCCAGGTTAGGTTTGACTGGCCTCCTGTGTATGGGACACATTTAATGATACACAGCAAAGCCTCATGGGAAGTCAAGCCGCGAATACAAACACAAACAAGCCAACAGTGGTCTGGCAGGTTACGAGCTACTTAAAAGTGATTCATATTCATTTGATGAAAAAGACTGCACCACCTAAAGTGTAAGGCACGTAAACTGAACTGTGTTCCTCACAGATAAATACAGTTAAACGCTGACTGGAATCTGTTGAGTCCTACCAGTTGTGGGTCTGAGGTGACGCTACACAACATCCTGACAGTTTGACTGGCTTGCTGAGGTGTCGACGCTCTGGCTTTTCCCGGCCTTGCAGCGCCCTCGTCCTCAAACTGCAGGTCAGTTAGCACGCCAGGACGTAAGGAATCTGCTCGAGCGTTGAGGGGAAACAGGCGTCAGGGTCCACGTATTTAAAACAATAAAGTTGCTATAAGGTGTTAGTGTTACTCCTCACCTGCTCCTGGAGGAGTCCCCATCTGGGCTCTGAGCAGGAGCAGTGTAGACACCGTTTGGGTCTTCACCAGCCCTGCAGTCCCGGACCATGTTGCCATAGAAACGACTTCAGTGCAGTTGACCTCTTCCATCACTGTGGATCCACGCCTCTGAACACAGTGCAGCTCTGACTGCACTGACTAGCAAAAAAATAACATTAAGAAAACAAACAATATAAAATATTGATGAGTCGGCTAAAAAAAGAACATCCTCTTATTCAGTGGTGCATAAAAATGATGAGCAACATCATTGCACACTTTCAACTTCCACTTTTTCTTGAACACAGATACCAGAGAGTACATAAGAAGAAGAAGAGAGAAAGAAGAAAGGCACTTTATTAATCCCCAAGGGGAAATTACATTTTTTTTTTTTTATCTTTAATTACTTTTTTCTATTTATTTACCTAAATGCTGTTTCACAGCTCCACAGGGTCGGTAATAATATTAAATTGGAGAAGTATTGAATCATCTGTATATTTATTTCACCTAAAAATAGCGTATTTAAATAAACTGAGTTTAATAATATTGGAGTCTACATAACCACTATGTTAACTTCCCCCAAGCTGTTAAAACCCTGGAAATTCCCAGAAAAAACACCTACATTTAGAGAAAACGTACATGGCCTGAGCGTCCACAGTGGTTTAAAAAAGAAAGAAGAGAGATAAACTCACTGTGTCATCATTTAAAGATACTGAATGGGGCCAAAAGTTTGCCAGCCTGGACTGTTGGCACTGTTTTATATCCCTGCTCTTCAGCAGTACAGGTCCTCTCCTCTCATACCTGCTGGTGCACGTCCCGTACACATCAGTCTAAGAAAGAGGCGTTAAAGAAAAGTCAGATAATCACCATGTGAATGCACTGTATTATGTCAAGATGATGTTAATAATAGTTATTGTTTGTAGCAAGCGGTATTTGTCAGACTAGAAGAAACAGTTGTTTTATTTTGAAATCTCCATAGAGACAGAGGAGCTCTCATTAACCCTCACCTCCTTTTCTACTTCCTGTTTGGAGGCCATGCGGGAGGTCTGGAGCATGCTCAGTAGAGCCCTTTTAATGTTGAGGGCCCACACCTGCTCCCCCTCCTGGAGACAGAGGGCCGTGACCTTTCCCCCCTGGAGGGAGAACTTGAGGCGCGTTCTCTCCAGCGACTCCCTGGGAAACAAAAACACCAGATGAGCCCCCCGAGACCCGAGAACACGGACAAGTGGAGCATCTGAGTATCACATTCATAGGAAAAACAGTCGTAGCATTCCAATAATGATCTGGACTTAAGCTTTGAATGCAGCAGACAGAGAAAAGACAGAACCACATGCATGTATATTTTATAAAAAACACATCAAATTGTATGAAATCTGCAGATTATTACCTCAAACTCTTTAAACGCTGCACAGAGTGTTCCTTCTGAGGGGAAAGCCGCTTTATCTGTGGATTCCTAATCTGTTGGACAAACATGTGCATAAATTATTGACTTCTTGCAGTACTTTAGTTATTTATTTTTTTCACAAACACTTTTATTATAGCTGACCTGCATCATTAGGTGACACTTGGAAACCACGTCGATATCGACCACACAGTCCAAAGCCAGTCCATTCCTGCCAGCATTGGAGCCATGAAGGGTCGTGGTAATTATCGTGCTATACCTGTAAGTATACCTCACCCCTCTCTGATAGGACAAGTCAGGGGTGGGAAACCCTACAGACATGAAATAATAATCATAGAAAAGAAGTGTGTCACTAAGGCAAATCTTGTAGTACAAATAATTTAATGTCTTGAATGAAAAATATCTCATTATTTAAGTATTTGTCACTGAGCATGCATCATATTCTATATAAACAACAAACTGGATTCTTACCAGCACAACTTGAATCACAGAGATTTGGTTCCGCCTGAAAGCAATCACCTACTGCATAGAAAATCAGGTCACAAAATCACAGACAAAATGACAAAAACAGAGCAACTTTTCTCAAAGAAAGCCTGCCAAACCTCTATGAACACTCAGTCATGTCATCAAGACTCCTAGTTAACTCTGCTTTCAATGGAAAATGAAATGGCACACCAAGAATTAACATAAAGCACACAGCAAAAGCCATAAAAACTCACCATGTAGCAGGAGAAAAATGAGTGTAACAAGCAGACAATTGAGAAGCAACAAGAACATAGCCATAGCAACCCTATAAGTCACTGCAGGTCCTGGCTGCCTCCAAGCCTCCACATGTAAGCGAGATGAAAACCAAGCACTGTTCACAGCCGCTGAAAGACCACGCTTGTATGTGGGCTTCCACAGTGACCCATGGTGCTCACAGCGACCAATCAGGAAATACCTTCCAAGCTGGAGCTACAAACACTCCCTGAGCCAATCACCTCACACAGCACCGGGCCTCATAAAAAAAAATGAGGTTTGCTTATTCCCCCCATTAATTTAGATAGATAGCCTATAAGACATGAGCCACATATGGAGGGAAACTTCTGTTCATTGCAGTAAAGTTAAGCATAATATCCAATCAATATTGTCACATAGTCCCATATGCATATAGCTCTATGCACATAATCTCTCTGTGAATATATATATATATATAACTCCACCTGTATATATAATTCATTGTTTATAATACTTTGATACAATTGTTTTTTATACAATATCTCATTAGTATGTAACTTTAAGCTCTTATTCATCAGAATACAACACACTTAACTACAATCTGTATATATGCCTATGTACATACACCCATATACAGTTACTCATTTGTATATCTTTATCAGCACTTTACTAGTTTGCACTCTGGTTAGATGCAAAACTGCATTTTGTTGTACTTTTACTATGTGCAATGACAATAAAGTTGAATTTAATCTAATTTGAGCTATAGTTATCTGCAGGGATAGCCTAGGACAAAATAACAAGAACACCTTATATAGCACAATAGACTAGCACTGCAAAACAAAACCTGTAATAATATTACTAACGTGCTTTTGCTATTGTACATCTTCATCTTCTATACTGTATAATGACTATACTGTATAATGACTGTGCAATATCATTATCATTATTAATACTCAGGTGAAACTCATACTGTGCAATATTTTCAGGTGGAATTTCATTTCATTCTCACTGTGCAATATCATTTTCCACTTGTGCAGTTTTGTTAATAGTCTGTTTATTGTCAATACTGTATATGCTGCTCCTATTTTTATACTTCCTTCTAGTTAAATGGTTCATATTTTCTTTCACTTTGTTTAGCTCTTTTTTACTGTGTTAGCTGATGCATCTTGTTTTTTGCACTATCCCCTTTGCTGCTGTACACTGCAAATGTCCCCACTGCGGGACTAATAAAGGAATATCTTATCTTATCTTATCTTATCTTATCTTATCTTAACAATAATATGGATTTGCTTGGAGATTATTTGAGTATATAACCTTCACATACACACACTGTCAATATGACTATAATCAATAACCACACAACCAGTGTGGACACTAATCTATTAAAAGCTGGTTCATAAATTCCTCTGAAGACAAACAACTACAGTTGAGAGGCTTAAGAGAAGGGAGACATGTAGTGTCTGTGTCTTATGGGTAAAAAACTGTTGAAAAAGTAGAGATTTAAGGGGCTATGATGGCTACACTGTTAAGAATTTCCCAGTAAAATAACAGTAAAGAACTGGCAGCAGGGTTGCCTTTTTGTTACTGTAAAATTAACATTATTATACTGTCGCTGAAATTTACAGCTTTGTACTGTTAATGAAAAATACAGTTTGAACTGTTTTTTTCAGTATTTTACAGTTAATTTACTGTTTAAAGATACATTATATAGCTGTTTTTCACCTTTCTTTTACATTATCTTACTGATTTGTTTTAATGCACTATTTAGGTTGTATTTTTTACATTATTTTTTGCCTAGATGAATATACTTAGCAGGTTACAGACATAGGAATAGTCACACTAAATTCAATTAAAGGCACTTGTTAGGAAAAAGGCTATAATAGACTTGTTGACACTTTTCCCAAAATGTCTGTCTATAGCTGGCTACAAGCACAGAATGCAAACCATAACATGTGAGTGAAGAACAATAAAGCTAATTCACTGATTTTCCAATCATGTACAATGTACAAGCCTCACATGTGCAGATCAGGTCCCAGAATTAAAAAAATACTGCATGAAACTGTTACTGATGATACTTTAGACAGTTGATCAGCAGTAAAGTGCTGTTTTTTAAGAATGCATTATAGTTCAGTTAAAAAAACGGCCTATGAGCGTAGTTTAACAGGTTTTCTTTTGTATTAACAGTAAAGCACTGTTTTTAGCAATAACAGGTTAATACTGTTGAAATCCTGCTGTAAATTAACAGCAATTGCTTACAGTGTATATTCATGTAACTATATTTGCCAGAAGTATGAAATAAAAAAGTCCTGCACCATTCAGCCACGTTTTTCAGCCTCTACTGAAACTAAATTACCCATCAGATCACGCCTCCCATTCCCATCTCCTTCCCCCATCATTACCCAAGCTGCCTGCCACCTACTTTCCACGATGCAGCCGTCCACGCCCGATCTGCGACGTCAGTCACTGCGTGCTGCTGGTTGACGCTGCGTTCACACACAACCAAAAAAATCGTATATAAGAGCTTCCTCTGAAAAATACCGTTAACCTGCTTTCACCCCAACTTTTAAGTCACGAAATAGTAGTAGTAGTAGTGTATTTTGCTACAATAAGTCCGCCAATAATGCTTTTAGGAGGACGGTCTGCAGGACAGATAACAATGCACACTTCCATAGACTAAGCTACTGGAGTTACCCTGCACTATATTCATTTTTAACAGTCTCTTCTGCACTATATTCACTTTTTAACAGTCTCTTCTGCACTATATTCACTTTTTAACAGTCTCTTCTGCACTATATTCACTTTTTATCAGTCTCTTCTGCACTATATTCATTTTTAACAGTCTCTTCTGCACTATATTCACTTTTTAACGACCTCTTCTGCACTATATTCATTTTTAACAGTCTCTTCTGCACTATATTCACTTTTAACAGTCTCTTCTGCACTATATACACTTTTTTAATAGTCCTGTATCACAGCTGTTACCCTGCACTATATTCAGTTTTAACAGTTTTCTTCATCTCCTTGTATTTTTTATATCTGGTATAATTTTTGTATTTTGTACTTTGCACTACTAACTTTTTTTACTGCCTTTTTACTAACATGTTTTGCACTATGGAACTGTGATGCTGGAAACTTGAATTTGCCTTGGGATCAATAAAGTTACTATCTATCTATCTATCTATCTATCTATGCTTGAATTAAAAACAATTTTACATGTGATTTAGTGTTAATATAAGATAAGATATGATAAGATATTCCTTTATTAGTCCCGCAGTGGGGAAATATGCAGTGTACAGCAGCAAAGGGTATAGTGCAAAAAACAAGATGCATCAGCTAACACAGTAAAAAAAGAGCTAAACAAAGTGTAACAAAATATGAACCATTTAAATAGAAGGCAGTATAAAAATAGGAGCAGTATATACAGTATTGACAATAAACAGACTATTAACAAAATTGCACAAGTGGAAAATGATATTGCACAGTGAGAATGAAATGAATGAAATTCCACCTGAAAATATCAGGTTATTGTCAGTTTTTATACAAATGCAACAATCAAACAACTATATGCTATATTTACAGTTTGTGTTTAATATTACAATTTGTGATTTTTCTATAGGGCTGTGAGTTACATTTTTATAAATTAACAAATCGATATTGGAGTAATTGTGGTGAGTGACAGAATAAAAGTCGTCGTTGTAAATTCGTGAGCCTGGTTTGATAGCTCAGGGCTTATGTCCTTTTCTATTCATAGGAAATTGTTGGAGGGAGGAAAGAGGAGATGGAGGAGGAGCCCAGTTGGTGTTGAGGCATCATGGCCCATGCCCGGCCAGTTGAAGAGTTTTTTTTTTTTTTTTTTGGTGGGGGGGTT
>CAKAKR010063818.1:0-13997 GCA_916700685.1 Adelosebastes latens | reverse complement strand
GAATGCTCTAGGTCTCTAGTTTGATCCATCCATCCTCTGAATGCTCTAGGTCTCTAGTCTGATCCATCCATCCTCTGAATGCTCTAGGTCTCTAGTCTGATCCATCCATCCTCTGAATGCTCTAGGTCTCTAGTCTGATCCATCCATCCTCTGAATGCTCTAGGTCTCTAGTCTGATCCATCCATCCTCTGAATGCTCTAGGTCTCTAGTCTGATCCATCCATCCTCTGAATGCTCTAGGTCTCTAGTTTGTGGCTGTAAAGTTTCATGAGGCTGTGATTATCCTAGAGGTCACCACAGGTCATTTTATACAGGGAGGTCAAGTTTAAAAAAATAGGTCTCACTACAATGAAATGTCTCCTATGGGGACTAACATCATCACACATGAATACAGTCGGGCTCATTGGATCCACAAGAGTCTCAGCTTTACAGTGATACCCATTTATGTAATTCAGAGACTGTTTAGGGACCCCAGTATGCAGAAATATTCAAATACACAATTTTAGAACAGGAGAAAATAACACATTTATTATATGTGATTATCATAAAAACAGGTAGTAGAAGTATATATATATATATATATATATATACTACTTCTGCTACCTGTTTACCAGCACATATATACATATTTATTTTATTCTGTCTATTTCTACAGTTTGTTCATTTGATCACTACACTACACCAGCCTACCACAGTATTATATCTTATTTAATTTTACTCTATTTTATATATATTATATTTTAACTTCTGCACTATTTTATGTTTAATTGACTTGGATTCTCATTTTCACTTTACCTATTTTTCTTTTTTTACATTTTGTAGAAGCATTGTCAGAGAGAGCCAGCGACTGTTTCACTGGATCTGTTGTGCAAATAAATAACACAAATAAAGACTTGAAACTTGAAGACAAAAAAACTTGTGTTGTCCTTATATCTGCTTACAACAACATTTTAAAGCAACTAAAGCATGGTGAATATTGTTTAGGTCAACTCCACCTCATCCTCTGCACTCCTGACTGTATAACGCTGGTTTTGCACATCACAACCTTTTGCACCCTCATTCCCACTATAACCAAAGTCTCTCTAGGTATGCATGTATATAAGGATTTGTATATAAGTAACTGTATATATTGTTTTATTTTGTGTGTGTGTTGCAACCCTGTGTTGCAAAATGACGAATAAATGAACCTTGTAACCTCGTGTTACTCCCACATTTACAATATGTGTTTGCTCTACATTAAAGGAAACATCTTCTAATTCAGGCCTGTGTTGCTAAGCTGCCATTTTCATTCAATATTTAACTGTGGATGTGACTGAGAGGTCAGACTGACTAGAAACTCAAATACGAGTGGTGTAAGAAGTACTCAGATCATTTACTCGAGTAAAAGTAGCAATACTACAGTGTAGAAATACTCTGTTACAAATAAAAGCTCTGTATTGAGTAAAAGCACAAAAATATTTCCAGCAAAATGTAGTTAAAGTATGAAAAGTAAAAGTACTCATTATGCACAATGCATCCTTTCAGAGTGTTAAATTATAAAGGCTTCTAGTCCCAAAAGATGATATATATTTTTTTAATCTTATGCACAAACAAGATAATAATTTGCAGTTATTATCCTGTGAAATCCTGATAGTTTTGTTGCTGAAAACACCTGTGAGAGTATGTGAGGCCTTTAAAAATACATCATATTTAATATTTAAAGTAGATAATATCATCAAAGTAGCTGTTAAATAAATGAAGTGGAATAAAGAGTGTGCTACAATATTTCCCTCTGAGGTGTTGTGGAGTGGAAGTGTAAAGTAGCATTAATTAAATATACTTAAGTAAAGTAAAAGTACCTCAAAATTGTACTTAAGTAGGGTACAGTAGTCTACTTGATTATGTACTCCTCTTTTATTTGTCCTGTCCTACTTTGAGTTCAAGGATTGAGACACTCAGACACCACTCAAATCTCATTGCATCACCTTCACAATCTGTTTAGCATTTAATGCAACAAATAAGGTAAAATGCACCACACTGAATAAACTCATTTGCAGTCATCTGCATGTGTTTTGCAGTGAGCTGTGCATCACAGTGGTGCATTTATAAGTATAAGTAGCTCTAAATAAATGCAGTGGAATAAAGAGCGTGCTACAATATTTCCCTCTGAGGTGTCGTGGAGTGGAAGTGTAAAATAGCATAAATTGCATATACTTTTTTAAAGTACAAGTACCTCAAAATTGTACTTAAGTAAGGTACAGTAGTCTACTTGATTATGTACTTAGTTACTTTCCACTACTTGCAAATACTAGATATCCTATTCAAACACTGCCTCACCACTCACAGCTCATCTCATCACCTTCACAATCTGTTTAGCATTTAATGCAACAAATAAGATCAAATGCAACACACTGAACTAACTCATTTGCAGCCATCGGAGTCATCTGCATGTGGTTTGCAGTGAGCTGTGCATCACAGTGGTGCATTTATGAGTAAAAGTCTTAAGGACAAAGCAGTAGACATTGTAGATATTGTTGATGAAAACACAGCAGGCTGCACTATGAGCAGCTAACATGTCCTGCAGGGTAAACAACACTCATATAATGGAGCTGCAAAAGCAGTAATGTATAAATATTGTGCAGGTTTGTGGAGACATTTTGCAAATGAAAAACAATATTTTTGCATAATGAAGTTTGGTGCTATGAACTTTCCTCCCCACATTTCCGCTGTACGGGCATTTGCTATGACTGACAGCTGCGGGCAGCCAATAGGAAGGCTGGATTTGCAGCGTTGACCAATCAGAGCGCAGGTGGGCGGGGCTGTTATCAAGGGTTAGTAACAACAGGACCAGCAGGTAAGTAAAGATTTACTCTTCTTATTTCTCTCATAATTACTAAACGCACCGCTAGAAAAGAAAAAACACTCATTTGGTTGAACTATCAAGTGTTCCGTTTGGGCAGGGTGGATTTTTTTTGCACACTTTTATTCGAAACGTGCAAAGAAATGATTGAGAAGTCAGTCAGTCTGGAGATCTGGAGAAGCAAAACAAGCTACTAGCTAACAGTTAGCTGCAGGCTGCTATTGGCTGCTAGCTCACTACGTCACACACAGTTAGCTGCTCAGATAGCCGTGCAGAGAAAGTACTCTACTGTGCATAACACTGTACTGTGCATACTACTACTGTACTGTATATACTGCTGTACTGTGCATACTACTGTACTGTATATACTACTGTACTGTACATACTACTTTACTGTGCAAACTACTGTACTGTGCATACTACTGTACTGTGCATACTTTTTCTTTTTCCTTCAGTCCGTCCTGCAGCATGCAACAGTACCTACTTATAAATTGCATACTACTGTTGCATGCAGTATGCACACAATTGGTACACAGTAATAATATACAGTAATAATATATAGTAATAATATACAGTAATAATATATAGTAATAATACATGGTAATAATATACAGTAATAACATACAGTAATAATATATAGTAATAATATACAGTAATAATATATAGCAATCATATACAGTAATAATATATAGTAATAATATATGGTAATAATATACAGTAATAACATACAGTAATAATATATAGTAATAATATACAGTAATAATATATAGCAATAATATACAGTAATAATATATAGTAATAACATACAGTAATAATACATAGTAATAACATACAGTAATAATATACAGTAATAATATATAGTAATAACATACAGTAATAATATATAGTAATAACATACAGTAATAATATATAGTAATAATATACAGTAATAACATATAACAGTAATAATACAAATAAAATAATAATAATATATAATAAAATATTAAATACTTGACAAATCTCCCTTTAAGGTTAATTTTGAATGGATAAAAGTCACGATTAAATATGTAATCATCTGTATATACTTTTTCTTTTTCCTTCAGTATGTGCTGCAGCTGCCCTTATAAAGTACATACTACTGTTGCATGCAGTATGCACACAATTGGGACATGCAACTTTATTATAACATTGTCCCAATTTGATGCAGTACATACTACTTCATTTTCATTTCAAAATTTATTTCGAACATGTAGAATAAAAAAATAAAAAAATAAAAGAAAAAATAAAGAAAAAGAGATAGATAAATAGATAGATAAATTAGATAGATATTTACTTATTATTAACCAGCTTCCTTATTGAGCCATACATATACTCTAATTAAATTTTCCTAAATTTGTCTAACTATAATTATTATTATTTATAATTATTCTAACTATAATTATTACCTTTAATCTGTGTCATACAGAAATATAAATTAATTACTGATATAATTATCCATATCAAAATATTAATTTGTTATCAATCCAGAATACCAATTCATTACTTTTAATTTAACTTAATCACAATACCAATTCATCATTCATCATAACATTACGCAAACTTTGACCCTCTTGCTCTGCTCAGAGGTATGCGACCGGCTGTGCGCTCCAATACTCATACTACCACACTATTTAGTATGCCAGAAACGATTTTCTATATCATAGTATGTCAAATGCAGTATTTTTTCTGGCTATTCTGACCCAAAATCCTCTGCACAGCAGATATATGAGCAAGAGGGTCAAAGTTCAAGGCACAATGTTATGACGAAGTAGTATATACCCCAATTGTGTGCATACTGCATGCAACAGTAGTATGTACTTTTTAAGGGCAGCTGAAGTACGTACTAAAAAGAAAAAGTATGCGATTTGGAACGCAGCCATTGTGTCACAAAAATCCCTGGCAGTGTATTCTTTGACACGATTAGTCAACACAGAACCCCCTCCTCATAACTTAGTGTTAAACTCACTAGCTCATTGTTAACATTAGTCAACATGTAAAAACTTTTTCATTATAAATTTGCGATGATAACGTTGGCGGAGGTTAACGTTAGTTAGCCTCCAGTTAGTATGCCAGCTGGACGTTACAAGAGTCAGTTGACAACTTTATTTACTGAGTCTGACTCTGACCCCAAGTGTTGTAAATAAGACTGAACTAATGTTGTTTGTCTGTTCTTCTTGTGTTTAGGTGTCGTGTTATATCCAGGAATTATGGCCCCTTGGATTATTGAATGGAGCATTTCAACAATGGAGTTAAAGGTATTTCTAAATTATTATTTAGTTTTTGTGTGTTTATGATATGATTATTGAATGGAGCCTGTGCGATGCTCTCCACCAGACCTAACCTGTGGTCATGAGATCTGAATGGTGACCACAATAAGGATAAGGATGGACTTGCATTTATATAGCGCTTTTCTAATCTTCCAACTACTCAAAGCTCTTTACACTACATGTCAGCATTCACCCACTGATGGCAGAGGCTGCTAAGGTGCCAACTTTGCCCATCAGGATCTAATCTAAATACTCATTCACACACCGATGGCTATGCCTTCGGGAGCAATTTGGGGTTAAGTGTCTTGCTCAAGGACACATCGACATGTGACCCGGAGCAGCCGGGGATCGAACCACCGACCTTCCGATGGTGGACAACCTGCTCTACCCTCTGAGCCACAGCCGCCCAGGATGAGGACACTAGTGCCCAGTAAATGGGTGCCTGGCTGGACTTTCGCTTGGGAAGGAGCCACATGAGGTGAATCAAAACAAGCTGGATGGATTAGATATCCCTGCAAAAGTGTGGGGGGAACTCCTGTTGAATCCACCTGGAGGAGCTGGAGGATGTGGATTGGGAGGCTGGAGGCTGGAGGCAACTTTGCTATTGTGACCTGGAACAGGATAAGAAGATGGATGGATGGAGTTTTTTTTTTTTACCAATTACCGTTATAGGATAAATGCAGGATAACTTCATTCAAACTTCAACAATCAAAGACATCACCTATTTGATCCTGACATTTGTAGTTTCCCTCCTGAGACTTTTATGTAGATATCAATTTGAAATAATTTTCAGAACAGGCGGATATAGATAGTTTCTCTCTCTCTCTCTCTCTCTCTCTCATTCACACATGTGCGTGCACACACATTGATAATTACTTATTTATTATGCATGACTACTCTGGTAGTCTGATAATATGCAGAGGCCATGCAAGACTTGTAGGAAATAAGTGGTATGCATTAATTTGCATTACTTAGCAGTTACAAGAAAGAATGCAACACAACACTGTAAACATCTAACGTGCAATAAGTCTTTCTTTAGAAGATCTTCTAGTACACAGGACGTGATAAACAGTTGATTATTTAACCGTCATAGGAGATCAACATTAGTCACTAAATGAAAAAGGCAAATTTAAACTTCCACAACAAGAAAAAAATAGAAGACAAGATATCAGTACTGTACACAGTGAAATGATCTTCATGAAGAGCAGCACAGAAACAGTATTTTAACAATAACTTATCTAAAAGGATTGGGGTAGTTTCACAAGTACTTATACCTGTACAATGCAATACTCTTTACAAAATGTGACAGATCTATAAATTACTAAGTGTAATACAACATATATATCCCACTACTGCCACACTATAACATCATGATGTATTTATAATAAGTGCCAACAAATACTGAGAAACTGAACAGGATGAAGTAACTGAGGAAGTTGAGACTCCCCAGATAAGATATCAGTGTCGCGTGTAATACTGGTCACTGTAACGCTGCAGACAGACTTTTATTTGGTAACTACATGTATTGAATTCTTAATTTTGAGCTACATGCTGTTAAATTAAGGGGTTACTTAACCAATGCTTACAAGCCACGATAGCTAAATTCTCAGTCAAGGCCTCATACATACAGAAATTACGTTAAAAGATTCCTGTTAAAAGTGACAGACTATCTCAAAGGGGTGATCCCCTCCTGAAAATATAGAGCATGATGAACACTTATTATTATCATTATTTAGCTATTTTAAAGAGTGCACATGTGCTTTATGTGTATATAAAAAATCAGGTGGTTAAAGTGAAAGCATAATAAGATATTTCCTGTAGTAATGGTGGCAGTATTTCCAGTTAAACCAACCTCCAACACAGACTAAACAAAAGCAAATGTATTAAATTGCATTATAGTGGTATCTTTGCTCTTATATCCACCCCTGTAGTTTCAGTAATTATTATTGGTGTGGTAGGGTGCTTTCCCCCTTTTACACACCATATGGTGGTGTATTTAACATGTTATGCGCAGAAGAGCTCCTTCAAGTGGCCACTGGCTGCAGCTCCACAGCTGTACTGTTGTTGGTGGTGGGCGATTCATTTCCTGTTTAAAGTGACAGACTGTCTCAAAGGGGGTGATCCCCCCTCCTGCAAATATGGAGCATAATGAGACCTTATTATTATCATAATTTAGCTATTTTAGAAGAGTGTGCATGTGCTTTTTGTGGATATAAAAAACAGGTGGTTAAAGTGAAAGCATAATAAGATATATTTCCTGTAGTAATGGTGGCAGTATTTCCAGTTAAACCAGCAGCTTTCTCCTCAGTCTGTGTGTCTAAATTGACATTATGCTGTGTTTTCTGGTAGACAATGCCCTCCTGTGGTATCTTCCTTTGAGCTTTTTATGTGGTAGGGTGCTTTCCCCCCTTTTTACACACCATATGGTGGTGTATTATATTTGACTGCATTTAACATGTTATGTGCAAAACAGCTCCTTCAAGTGGCCACTGGCTGCAGCTCCACAGCTGTACTGGTGGTGGTGGGCGATCCACTTCCTGTTTAAAGTGACAGACCGTCTCAAAGGGGTGAAAATATGGAGCATAATGCACACTTATTATTATCATAATTTAGCTATTTCAGAAGAGTGCACATGTGCTTTATGTGCATATATAAAAACAGGTGGTTAAAGTGAAAGCATATTAAGATAATAATATATTTCCTGTAGGTATAGTGGCAGTATTTCCAGTTAAACCTGCAGCTTTTATCCTCAAACTGTGTGTTTCTGGTAGACAATGCCCTCCAGTGGTATCTTCTTCTTTTTTTTTTTGAGCATTTTTTTTAATGTTGTTTCTTATCTGCCCTTTCCTCTAGTGGTGAGCATGAGAAATGTCTCCCGCCTAAGGCCAAAAGCAAATATATTAAATTGCATTATAGCGGTGTCTTCGCCTTTTATATCCACCCCTGTAGTCTTCAGTGATCAGTGTAGGTGTGGTAGGGTGCTTTCCTTCCTTTTACACCCCATATGGTGGTGTATTATATTTGTCTGCATTTAACATGTTATGTGCAGAAGAATAATAAGATATTTCCTGTAGGTATAGTGGCAGTATTTCCAGTTAAACCTGCAGCGTTATCCCCAGTTGGTGGTGTATTATATTTGGTTGCATTTAACATGTTATGTGCAAAAGAGCGCAAAATATGGAGCATAATGAACCCTTATTATTATCATAATTTAGCTATTTAAAAGAGTGTGCATATGCTTTTTGTGCATATAAAAACAGGAGGTTAAAGTGAAAGCATAATAAGATAATAAGATATTTCCTGTAGGTATAGTTGCAGTATTTGTAGTATTTGTAGGTATAGTTGCAGTATTTGTAGTATTTGTAAGTATAGTTGCAGTATTTGTAGGTATAGTTGCAGTATTTGTAGGTATAGTTGCAGTATTTGTAGTATTTGTAGGTGTATTTGTAGGTATAGTTGCAGTATTTGTAGTATTTGTAGGTATAGTTGCAGTATTTGTAGGTATAGTTGCAGTATTTGTAGTATTTGTAGGTGTATTTGTAGGTATAGTTGCAGTATTTGTAGGTATTTGTAGGTATAGTTGCAGTATTTGTAGGTATAGTTGCAGTATTTGCAGGTGTATTTGTAGGTATAGTTGCAGTATTTGTAGTATTTGTAGGTATAGTTGCAGTATTTGTAGGTATAGTTGCAGTATTTTGTAGGTATAGTTGCAGTATTTGTAGTATTTGTAGGTATAGTTGCAGTATTTCCAGTTAAACCTGCAGCTTTTATCCTCAAACTGTGTGTTTTCTGGTAGACAATGCCCTCCTGTGGTATCTTCTTTTTTTTTTAGCTTTTTATGTGGTAGGGTGGTGTATTATATTTGGGTGCATTTAACATGTCATGTGCAGAAGCATAACATATTTGCTGTAGGTATATTTGCAGTATTTGTAGGTATAGTTGCAGTATTTGTAGGTATAGTTGCAGTATTTGTAGGTATAGTTGCAGTATTTGTAGTATTTGTAGGTATGGTTGCAGTATTTGTAGGTATAATTGCAGTATTTGCAGTATTTCCAGTTAAACCTGCAGCTTTCTCCCCAGTCTGTGGTGTATTATATTTGGCTGCATTTAACATGTAATGTGCATTTAACTTAATTGTTATGTGCAGAAGCATAATAACATATTTCGTAGTATGGTTGCAGTGTTTCCAGTTAAACCTGCAGCTTTCTCCCAGTCTGAGAGTCTAAACTGTGTGTTTCTGGTAGACAATGCCCTCCTGTGGTATCTTCTTCTTTTCCTTTTGAGCTTTTCTGTTTTTTCCTCTGCTGTTTCTTATCTGCCCTTTCCTCTAGTGGTGAGTATGAGAACAGTCTCCCGCCTACCAGCAGAGCAACACACACACACACACAGTAACACACACAGCCCTCCTCTGTGTGTTTGTCAGCTTCAGCTTCAGCTTCAGCTCAGAGAGGAGGAGGAGAAGCGAGCCGCCGCCATTTTACTAAAAGCGTCTCTCCACCTAAAAAAAAAAACCAGAGAGAGAAAAACCTCGCTTCTCTAAAGAAACCACCTGGATTAACCTCCCCAGCTCACTGAACACCGGGCTACTCGGTACAGGAACCACCTCGACGTCTACCTGAACATTTAGAGTTAAATCTTGAGGTAGAAAAGGAGCAGTATTTCACGGCCTTGTGTCTTTTTATATCTCTGATCTGCTCGTTTAGCGGCGAGGTGAAGCTTCGTGTGAATCCGGAACGAGACGGATCGACTCCACCGAGACGCTCCTCATTTCTTATTACAATCCGGTTTGATTGATTAATGGCAGAGTGATCGATTGAAGCCTTTTCGGTTGGTGTTTTTCCAACATATAACAGAAGATAAGAGAGGGATTGTTTGTTGCAGAAATTCCCTCGGATAGTGCAACCTCGTCACGTGGTAGGTTCCTCCTTTTTCTTTGTTAGCAGAGCTAGCTGGACTCACAGCTCTCTACTCTGCTGCTTTATCACTGTAATGTGCTTTAATGTTGTTTTATTATCCTGCAGATAGGTGGGGATTAAAGGAGCATAGTACATGCACAGCAAACAGGCCTTGGCTTGTATTTATTAGGGTTAATTGCAATGCAACACCACGTCTGTCTCTGCACTCTGCACTAGTTGTGATCCATAAAGAGGGTTATTATGGACAAATAATAATGTGCATTAATGTTATATTATTACCCAGCAGATTGTGTATAAAATGGGCTTGTTTGATGCACAGCAAACAGGCCTTGTCTTCTATTTATTATAGTGTTAATTGCAATGCAACACCACGTCTGTCTCTGCACTCTGCACTAGTTGTGATCAAATAATGTGATTTTTGCAGCACCAGGGTGTTTTTAAATGTATAATATACTCACAATGATGTGCATTATTATTACCCAGCAGATAGTTGTATAAAAGGGACAGCAAATAGGCCTATTTATTAGTCTAATGCAATGCAACACCACGTCTGTCTCTGCACTCTGCACTAGTTGTGATCCATAAAGAGGGTTAAATAATGTGCATTATTGTTATATAATATATCATATATATATACCCAGCAGATAGGGTTTAAAAGGGACAGTAATAGGCCTTGTCTGTATTTATTTATTAGTCTTAATTGCAATGCAACACCATGTCTTTCTGCACTCTGCAATAGTTGTAATCCATAAAGAGGGTTATTATGGACAAATAATAATGTGCATTATTATTATTACCCAGCAGATTGTTGCATATAAAAGAGACACCATTAATGCACAGCAAACAGGCCTATTTATTAGTCTAATTGCAATGCAACAACATGTCTGTCTCTGCACTCTGCACTAGTTGTGATCCATAAAGAGGGTTAAATAATGTGCATTAATGTTATACTATATATAATATATATGCCCAGTAGATAGTGTTTAAAAAGGACACCATTAATGTACAGCACAGGCCTATTTATTAGGGTTAATTGCAATGCAACACCATGTCTCTCTGCACTAGTTGTGATCCATAACAAGGGTTATTATGGACAAATAATAATGTGCATTAATTAATTACCTTATTACTCAGCAGATAGTTGTATAAAAGGAACACCCATACATGCACAGCAAACAGGCCTTATTTATTAGTCTTAATTGCAATGCAACACCATGTCTCTCTCTGCACTCTGCACTATTTGTGATCCATAAAGAGGGTCAAATAATGTGCTTTATTGTTATATAATATATAATATATATACCCAGCAGATAGTGTTTAAAAGGGACAGCAAACAGGCCTTTTCTTGTATTTATTATAGTCTTAATTGCAATGCAACACCACGTCTCTCTCTGCATTCTGCACTACTTGTGATCCATAACTTGTTATTATGGACAAATAATAATGTGCATTATTATTATTACTCAGCAGATTGTTGTATATAAAAGGGACACCATTAATGTACAGCAAACAGGACTATTTATTAGTCTAATTGCAATGCACAACCACGTCTCTCTGCACTCTGCAATGATCCATAACTTGTTATGGACAAATAATAATAATGTGCATTAATGTTATAATATTACCCAGCAGATAGTGTTTAAAAGGACACCCATACATGTACAGCAAACAGGCCTTTTCTTGTATTTATTAGTACTAACTGCATTGCACAGCATGTCTCTCTGCACTCTGCAATGATCCATAACTTGTTATTATGGACAAATAATAATAATGTGCATTAATTAATTACCCAGCAGATATGTGTATTAGAAGGACACAGTTGATGCACAGTAAACAGGCCATGTCTTGTATTTAATAGTCTTAATTGCAATGCACAGCATGTCTCTCTCTGCAGTCTGCACTAGTTGTGATCCATAAAGAGGGTCAAATAATGTGCATTATTGTTATATTATTACCCAGCAGATAGTGTTTAAAAGGACACCCATACATGCACAGCAAACAGACCTTTTATTGTATTTATTAGTCTTAATTGCAATGCACAACCATGTCTCTCTGCACTAGTTGTGATCCATAAAGAGGGTTAAATAATGTGCATTATTGTTGTATAATATATCATATATATACCCAGCAGATAGTTGTGTATAAAAGGGACAGTAATAGGCCTTGTCTGTATTTATTTATTAGTCTTAATTGCAATGCAACACCATGTCTCTCTGCACTCTGCAATAGTTGTGATCCATAAAGAGGGTTATTATGGACAAATAATAATGTGCATTATTATTATTACCCAGCAGATAGTTGTATATAAAAGGGGACACCCATACATGTACAGCAAACAGGCCTTGTCTGTATTTATTATAGTCTTAATTGCAATGCACAACCATGTCTCTCTCTGCACTTATGCACAAATAATGTGATGTTTACAGCACCTAAATGTTAATGCATTTTTTTTTTTAAATGTATAATATACATCACAGTGGGCGTTATTGGCTTCAAAACTACCATCAGGTGATCATAAGGCTACGTAGTCGGTGACTAATGTGTTTACTTTCCTCTAAACGAGGTTTGAGCTCAAAGTCTCACAGATATCTTTACTAAAAAGCTTCATTATGTGTTATAATGGGATGTTTCACTGCAGGTTTGTGGGCTTATATATATATATATATATATATGTGTGTGTGGATCCTGCAAAGCACTATAGCTTTAACCCGAGCAGGTTGTGTGTTTCTTGCATCAGCAGCTTTAACTCGAGCTAACGTTTTAGCCCTGCAAGAGAAGAGCATTAATTTGCACGCAGTTTGTGTATAAAAGTGAGATATTTATCTTTTTTGGGGAGTTTGGTTGACGTGGATCTCGGTTGCTTATTTATATATTTATATATTTTTATACTGGCATTGCTCGATGATGCAAACACTGATATGCACGGAAGCTATAAAGCAAGATTAATACATAATAACATATATAAAAGCATGCATTCCCTTTAATTTAATGAACATTTCGACATTTTGGTGATTTGGTTGGTTTGATGTGCACATTTATTTTTTGTCGCATCTCTAAAGCCAGACTATTTATCCCCTGTGTTTTATTCTAATGCATTGAAATAAAGCGATGCATAATAATGATAATGTGCTCCTCTTGTTTAGCAGTGCTGTGTGTTTGCAGCAGGAATGGGCGGTTTTTAGCTGGATGGATTCATCATTGCATAATCTGCTCTCGGATATACCAACATGGCGTAGTGCTGCGCGCTGACTAGAAACTGCGGTGAAATACTGAGCCTCATTCATGTGACCCTGCAGACGATCCGAGGAGCTGCAGCTCCTTTTATCTCCCTTTTATTTGAAGGGAGGCTTTTAATCTTTAATTTTTTACATGCATATACATGCAGTTTGTGTGGATGACATGTAAACCACTGAATCAGTACTGCACCTTAATCACATCATTCTCTTTATATCATTTTACTATATATTTTTTGCTGCAAATCATTTTTTGGGGCTTCACTTTGTGGATGATTAAAGTTTGATGTATGTATGTATGTAAGTGTGTGTATATATATATATATATATGTATATGTATGTGTGTGTGTGTGTGTGTGTGTGTATATATATATATATTTATGGATATGGATAAAGGATATGTGTGTATGTATGTTTGTATGTGTGTATGTATGTGTATGTATGTGTATATATATGTGTATATATAGGTATGTATGTGTGTATGTATATGTATGTGTGTGTATATATATATATATATATAGATAAAGTGTGTGTGTATGTATGTATGTATATGTTTGTGTATATATATATATATATGTATGTATGTGTATATATATATATATATATATATATATGGATAAAGGATATGTGTGTGTATGTATGTGTATATATATATATACATATAATACATATATATACATAATATATATATAATGTGTATGTATATATATACATATAATACATAT
>CAKAKR010063816.1:0-11996 GCA_916700685.1 Adelosebastes latens | reverse complement strand
TCTAGGTCTCTAGTTTGATCCATCCATCCTCTGAACGCTCTAGGTCTCTAGTTTGATCCATCCATCCTCTGAATGCTCTAGGTCTCTAGTTTGATCCATCCATCCTCTGAATGCTCTAGGTCTCTAGTCTGATCCATCCATCCTCTGAATGCTCTAGGTCTCTAGTTTGCGGCTGTAAAGTTTCATGAGGATGTGATTATCATAGAGGTCACCACAGGTCATTTAATAAAGGGAGGTCAAGTTTCAAAAAATGTGCTCACTACAATGAAATGTCTCCTATGGGGACTAACATCATCTCACATGAATACAGTTGGACTCATTGGATCCACAAGAGTCTCAGCTTTACAGTGATACCCAATTTATGGAATTCCAAGACTGTTTAGGGACCCCAGTATGCAGAAATATTCAAACACATCATTTTTAGAATAGGCAAAAAATAACACATTTATACTGCATTCAAGAAACTGCATGTGATTATCATAAAGTGGGCATGTCTGTAAAGGGGAGACTCGTGGGTACCCATAGAACCCATTTAGATTCACATATCTGGTGTCAAAGGTCAAGGGACCCCTTTGAAAATAGCCATGCCAGTTTTTTTTGCCAAAATTTAACCTAACTTTGGAGTGCTATTTAGCGTTCTTCCCGACATGCTATCATGACATAGTTGTTACCACAGAGGTCATCAGGAGCAAAATGAACCAATAAATAAGACCAATAAAACATAACACAAAACATAAAAATGTTTAATGCGTTTAATCTGCGTTTAATCTTTCAAAAACAACATTCACTGCGGTCAAAAACTGTTTTCTCCCCAGCACGCACTTGTATTAACGGGGCGGTCGAGCAGCAATCCAACAGCACCAAGAACAACAAGAACAGGCAGAAACGGAGACACTGTGAGTGTCAGATATCCGTTAGGTTCTGTTCTCTTGTTGTAGCGTTACATTTAGTGGATTTTGAGCGTTTTTCTTATGAAACTAGGTGGAGATGTTAGGGGAGATTATTTTCATGAGCACACTCTGCATGTAATCTGATATTAAATTATATTATGTGTGTTTAATATATCTAGGCCTCTATCTTTATATGTTTCATAGGCTATGAATACTGTCAGAGAATATGCAATATGTTGCGATAAGAATAAGGCTTTGAATGAGGAAAAAATGGATTTGGTATACGCACAATTTATATGTTATTTTTATAATGATTAATCGATTGTTTGATTGTTAGTGTTACCAATGGTCGATTAAGGAAAGTGCGAGATACGAGATGTTAATTAGTGAGTCTAGAGGTGTTGGTAGCCGTTTTTCCCACTTTGGACAAAGCATGTTAGCACTTTTCTCTACTTCTAGTCTTTATGCTAAGCTAAGCTAACTACATGCAGACTCCAGCTGAATACTAAACACACAGACACAAGATTGATACTGATTTTCTCATTTCATTCTCTGAAGGAAAGCATGTAAGCGTATTCCTAGAAATGTTGACCTATTCCAGGGCTCAGCAACCTTTACTATCAAAAGAGCCATTTTTGGCAAAAAAACAAAAAAAAATCTGTCTGGATCCGCAAAACACTAGAGCATTGTGATGAAGGTACCACAGTTTATAGTCTAAGTATATAGTATATAAGTCTAATGCATTGAGGGCCAAAGTGCAAATGTACTACAGAGTGTTAGGGCCACATTGAGGGAAAAACATCTGAGATTTCCAGAATAAAGTCATAATATTAAGAGAAAAAAGTTGTAATATTACGAGAATAAAGTCCTAACTTTAGGAGAATAAAGTCCTAACTTTAGGAGAAAAAAATTCGTAATATTACGAGAATAAAGTCATAATATTAAGAGAAAAAAAGTGGTAATATTACGAGAATAAAGTCATAACTTTACGAGAAAAAAGTCGTAATATTACGAGAATAAAGTCATAACTTAATGAGAAAAAAAGAAAATAACACGTAAAATGACTACTATATAATATTATGACTTTATTCTCACAATATTACGACTTTTTTTCTCGTAAACCTATGACTTTATTCTCATAATATTATGACTTTATTCTCGAAATCTCAGATTTATTTTTTTCCTCAATGTGGCCCTAATACTCCGTCGTACATTAGACCTACAACAATGATAAATAAAATTGAAAATGTAAACAAAAAACAGTTATTCATTTCCATTTTTTAAAATCCACAGGGAGCCGCTGGAGAGGAGCTAAAGAGCCTCATGTGACTCCAGAGCTGCAGGTTGCTGACCCCTGACCTATTCCTTTAAGACTTAGACTTCGAGGTTGCCAGGTCACAGTGTGTTCTCAGACTGCACCATCGGGTTCATTGATAACGCAAACGTTAGCTACTTGTCCAAACACATTACAGGCCTGATTACTTTGCTAGCTACGATGTTAAGTGAAGCTCATGCGGCTACTCAGATAATGAGTCAAGTCATTGAGTTCACATCTGTTGAGCAGCGGGACAATATGAAAAGTATGAACTTTATTAAGTCTTATGTAACAAAATGGCCTCCACAGATTTAGTCCCAGCTTTATTTTAATGACTCCCTTTTTAACATGACATTCAATATGCAGAATGTAATATAAAGCTGATATATGTCATTTCTCAGTTGAAAGTATTAAAATCTTAAATTAAAAACTTGCTATTATAATGCGTATTTGATAGATGAATAAATAAACAACAGAGAAAAAGTAATAGTGTGTGTGTGTGTTTTTAAATGCTGGTTGCCAGTGTGTGCTTATTAAGCACATTTCTACAGCTAGGCCTCCCACGCCCACTGAATGCTAAACAGCTTGACACACACGCACACGCACACGCACACGCACACACACACACACAGCATCATGTGACTACACTACTACTGTGTGTAATCAATATTCCTGGAATGTCCTCACTCTGCGCACGTTGCTTTAAGGGAAACACACGTTTTAACCCCTCTGAGTAAAGATGGTGAATACATATATTTGTGTATGAGATGTTGTATGTACAGAGTGTGTTTCTGTGACTGTGCCGTCAAGTCAGGTTTACCTGTGTATCATATACAGTATCTCTATTTAGGTTGACGTATTCCCACTGCAGAGAGAGAGATGAAGTGTGTGTGTGTGTGTGTGTGTGTGTGTGTGTGTGTGTCAAGGTAACAGCCAGCTGATACTGTGGTTTCCAGAGTTGTGGTCCTGCCCTGTGTCAGCTGCTAATGGAACGTATAATGAGACCCTGAGGTAAAACAAAAAAAAAGTGTGTGTGAAAAAGAGAGAGACTCTTGCATATATTCTCCACAGATCTCAAGACACTGTGGATATGCAGTAAAATCCCTGGTATGGTATAAAGCCAAAATATGGAAGCCCTGAGGCAAGTGAGAAAAAAGAAAAAGTGGTGATCCATTTTCTAAGTCTGATCTAAATAGTTTTCTCTCCTGTGTTTATGACTTAAGAACAGGTGAAAAAAAGGTTTTGCCAGCATAATTCTTGACTTGCAAAATTATGTTTTAAATTGACAAACGTTATATGTGTGATTCCTGTCGCAATTCAAACGGGATCAAAACAATATTTGTTTCTCGCCCTTGACTACTGTTCATATTGTTTCCAAAATAAGGTCCCAAGGGGTCCGCCGGAAGGGGCGGTACTTCACCTCTCTATACTGGACATGTTTTCTGATGTAGCCGCCATACTACACAGTTCATTTCCTTTTGCACTGTTTGTTAACCCGTGTCTAGAAAAGCTTTGTTTCCTTTGTCTTTTTGAAATGTGGTGCACATTCTTGAAACTGTTTTAATACAATCATGTATCTGAACTGGAAGCGATACCCACTCTGCTAGTGGAGTGGAGTAGTAAATAAAACAAATGTAATTGGCTCTGGCCTGGTTGTCGGCAGTGGGCAACTCCAAGGTCTGAGAAGTGAAGCCAAAAGACCGAATTCATTCATTTGTAAACACAAGGCTTTTATTCTGAAATATTTACAGGACAGTGTTGTAGAAAATGCAGTGACTTGCACGGCTCCATGAATGAATAAAGTACCGGGGTTTAATTGTGGATTATTACTATTATTTACAAATGAGTACACGCTTGTTAACCTTTTTCTGTCTAAAATAAATATAAATGACATTCATAATGAAGTGAAATGGCCATTATGAAAGGCAAGCTCTATGTAGAAAGAAAGGGCTGGCAACAGCAGCAGAAACACGGCCAGTGTGGACGCCACACGCGTGCGATATGCAGCAGTTCAGGGAGGCAGCCGCCACGCGCTGCTGACGTGCTCAGTCTGTCCCGGCCTTTAAACCTGCATTCTTTCTAACAGCCAGCAGGGGGGCGACTCCTCTGGTTGCTAAAAGATATCTGATTGTATAGAAGTCTATGAGAAAGTGAGCCTACTTCTTACTTGATTTATTACCTCAGTAAACATTGTAAACATGAGTTTATGGTCTCAGTCGCTAGTTTCAAGTCTTCTTCAATACAGCACGATGTTCATTTAGTAAATGATGGTACCATTTAGAGTCAGATAGACCATAAAGCCGGGGATGCTTTAGGGCGGGGCTACCTTGTGATTGACAGGTCGCTACCACAGTGTTGTCCGTGTTTTTGTCTTACAACTTTAACCCTTTCATAGTGTGTTTTTACTTCATGAAAGTTTTAACCATTTTGGTCACTTCAAATGTCTTAGTCAGCGTTCGGTTGTACTTCGCTCCACCCTCTCAGGGCTGTCCACATACTTCTGGTCAACTGTGTTTGCTCTCTCTCTCTCTATCTTTTTTTCAATCACACTGCGTCGCTCTCATGTGAAGAGAGACTTCACTGTCCTTGCTCTTCACACACCCCCTAAAGCAGTAGGTGTGGATACACTCTCTCTGAAACACACACATTTAGCTCTCATGCTGCTGACACAGTGATATGATAACCCGTGTGCAGACTTTGAGGCGTACTCACACACACACACAGCTTTGTAATGGAGTGGAGTTTTATGGCAGCACTCAAAATTTTGCCAACACAGCATTCTCATTCGTGCTACGGCAAAACCCCTCTCCTCCTCTCCCGTCTGCTCTTTCACTCACTCTTCAGTCTTCCCATCCAATCATCCCTCTGCTTTTTATCACCTTTTGTTGCCACTCTGGCTCCACGCTCCTTTCATCCTGCCACGCTCTTTATACACAGTTTTACTTTCAACACCTCGGTTTCTTCTCTTCTCCCACACTCTCCTTCCACCTCAATGTATTCTCTCCTTTTCAAGTATCTCATTTCCATCATCTGTAACTTCTCTCTATCTCTTTCACTCCTCTTCTTGCCCCGTATGTCTTTGTTTTGTAAATGTTTTATTTTACTACCATTCTAGTCTCTCTCGTTCTGTATTAGCCACCTTTTCTCTCATGCACACATTCATTTATTACTTATTTTCCTTCCTCTACTCCCAAAACTTTAGTATTTTCTCCTCTATTTGACCCTCACGCTTTACTCTTTTTAAAAATAATTCCCTCCTTTTTGTTTAACCTTGACGAAATGTGCTGATACCATTTGCTTTAGCTCTTTTTTTCAAGTGAGGATGGCATGTTGAGGTTGTTTAAACAGACGGAAGCTTGATTTAATATCACACAATTCGGCACCAACTACTGTGCACGGTGAGAAGCACTTCTTTTAATCTTAACTTTCACTCGGGAGGATGTTAAGTTATGGAGCTCAGTGAGCTCAATTATTCAGCAAAGCCTCCTTGTACAAGCAGCAGGTACTATCTCACACTGTGATTGGTCCCCGGCCGGCTGCTTTCCATATCACTTTCTAAAATACGCTTGCACGGTTCATGTCCTCAGATGGCTCTTGAAGCCATTGTGAAATGCATGACAAACGTGCACCTATGACACCACTTCATATAAATATTTATGTGAAAAATGAAATTACCTGTGATAGTACTTCTTTGTTGCTTAGCAACCACTCTAAGATGCTGTTCAAGAATTGGATTGCTTGGCAGAGGAAGAATAAGAAAATATTGGTTTTAAATTATCGGTTAAGGAAAGATGAATTTGCTCGTTTTCTTTTTTAATTAAATATTGTGTAAGAATGTCTGCATTTCATCAAAGCAAAAGGTCAACTAACATGTTACCTTAAACCTGTGTGAAGCCACTGTGAAGCACAACCTTGTGGCTTATCGTTAAATAGAACTAGAATTACCGCCTCACGGTTGTACGCCTCCGCCAACCTGCCATGTCATCACTTCATCATTTTATCCTGTTAGACATTTGTGTGAAATTGTCATAATTAGCAAATTAATTATTGAGTTTTGGCCCAAAATATTTTGTGAGGTCACAGTTACCTTTGAACACACACACACACACACACACACACACACGATGGATTGAAAACAGGAGAGACAGTGACACTACCTTCATGACAGGCTGGGCGAAATACTTGGCGCTCCAATCACACAGGCCCGTCTGGAGGGCGGCGCTGATGTAGTTCCTGTGACCGCCCGGCTCGTCCCCGTCCTCAGCTGCCTGGAAACACACACACACACACACACACACACAAAAATGTCAGCGATTCACAGACTTAAACTAAACATACTAGAAATACCGCCTCGCGGTTGTATTCCTCCGCAAACCAAGTTGCAGTTTACATCCATGTCTGTCCAAAATGTCCTCACTTCAGCATTTTGTCCTGTTAGACATTTGTGAGAAATTTTCACAATTAGCATATGAATTCTTGAGTTATGGCCAAAAACGTGTTTTGTGAGGTCACAGTGATCTTTGACCACAGAAATCTAACCGGTTCATCCTTGAGTTGTGCCAAATTAGAGGAAATTCCCTCCAGGCGTTCCTGAGATATCATTCACCAGAACGGACCGGACGGACATACAATATGCAACTTTTACTCAAGCCCATTTCAAGTTAAAAACGTTGCAGCTGCTAATAACTATTTATTCGACACACACAACGCCTGAGTTACACACAAAAACTCATACAGTAGGGTGCTCCTCTACAGAAATGGTCTAAAGCATTGTAGCTGTGTATCACCATGTTGGAATGTGTGGAAACATTTTGTATGAATAAATTCAAATGTGTGTAAAAACGTTTTGATCAAATGAATTCAAATATTTGAACTGCAAACCTTTGTGCGAATCGTTTTCATGCACTCACATATTGGCAATGATTTGTGCAAATATTTTTCATTTGTAAACAAAATGTCATGGTCAGCTAGAGATCACCTTACGGGTTCAAAAATTAAATCTTGTTGTTTATATTAGGGCTGTCAAAGTTAACGCGTCCTATCGACACTAATTTCTTTAACGCAATTTGATTTTTAGGTTGTAGCAGGCTCAGCTGAAGATAGAGTGAAGATACTTGAAACTAGAAAAACCTAATGAATCCATGAGTACCAACCATGTCATACTAGCTTGTTGAGAAGGAGGTTAAATAACGCTCCAAACTTGAGCTAAATGTTGGCGAGGAAAAACTGTCATGGCCATTTTCAAAGGGGTCCCTTGGCCTCTGACCTCCAGATATGTGAATGTAAATGGGTTCTATGGGTACCCACAAGTCTCCCCTTTACAGACATGCCCACTTTATGATAATCACATGCAGTTTGGGGGCAAGTCATAGTCAAGTCAGCACACTGACACACTGACAGCTGTTGTTGCCTGTTGGGCTGCAGTTTGCCATGTTATGATTTGAGCATATTGTTTTATGCTAAATGCAGTACCTGTGAGGGTTTCTGGACTATAACTGTCATTGTTTTGTGTTGTTAATTGATTTACAATAGTAAATATATACATACATTTGCATAAAGCAGCATATTTGCCCACGTCCATGTTGATAAGAGTATTAAATACTTGACAAATCTCCCTTTAAGGTACAATTTGACAGATAAACAGATACAAATGTGCGATTAATTTGTGATTAATTGCGATTAACTATGGACAATCATGTGATTAATCGCGATTAAATATTTGAATTGACTGATAGGCCTAATAAAAATGTTTTTTACACATTGACAGATTTGAATGTATTGATACACATTCACAGATATGGTGATACACAGCTATGATACTTTTGATCCTGTTGTGTTTCCATAGTCCCCTACCTGCTCAGGTCCCTTGTCAAACATCTTGCGAGTGCGGGGGAACTGGTGGGAGTGGGGCGCCTGTCCTCCCAGTGTGGGGGTGTAGGGAGGTCGTGTGGCTGGCTGCTCTCTGGCTGGGGGTTTGGGCACCTCGTTGGTCAGACTGGAGCTGCTGGCGCTGGGCATGGGAGGAGAACCGCTGGAGGAACAGAGGTTTGAACATGAGGACAGGAAACAGTGGCAGAACTTAGACATTTTTTTATTATAAGCTTCTTGCCAAAAACTACATTTTACAAGATTACATTTAAAAATATAATGATAACGTTTATCACTGAATAGAGCCATAATGTAAATCAATGGCACCTCCTATTAACTAGTCCTAGTCGTTAAGTCTCATCGTGCCGATTTCGACACAGATTTGTTCTTCACAATTTAGCATTATCAGGGAAAAAATAGGATGGGACCCCTAGACTCAATAATGAGTTTAACAGTCTACCTACGATGCCGTCAGGTATCCACATGTTCACATAATACGTTGGTATAAGAGCAGCGTAAGGTGTTGTGTGTGTTGCGAGTGTGTGGGTGAGTGACAGAGAGAGAGATGCGCTACGAGCACATTAGCTGTTTGGCGATCATCGCAGAGAAGAAATTAGCAGTAAAGTTGTCTCGTGTTATTAAATGTATAGCATTAGATGTCATTTAGAGATAGCTCCAGCTCCTGCCTCCTCCTTCTGTTCTTCTTTGAGCTTGGCACGTTCAGTTCGTTTTCTTTCCTGCCGTTGTTTTCCTCCAGAAGGATCTTATTCAGGTCTTCCACTTCTGTCCGGAGAGTCTCGGTTTGAATCTTGTATCCCCCAAGTTTGGCTTCACCTTCACCTCGTGACAGTTGTTGAGGGTCTCAGCTCAGCCCTCAGCTCCAGCACCTGCTTTTCAAGATACTCCTCCTCCTCCTCCTCAAGCTGCCTGGTCTTGTCCTGGTGCTCTTCTTTTAGCTGGCTGAGTTCAGTTTGGAGGCCCTGACTGATCTCCTGCTCAGCCTGGAGCTTAGTGTCCAGCTCCTCATAGGTGTAAATATGTGTTCTCAGCTTTGTCTTCAGGGTCTTCACTGATCAGGAGAACTGTTTCTTTGAGGTGTCCCCCTACTCTGTAATCTCCTCAAGTTCCTGCTGAAAGGCTTCATTTTGATTTGAGTTTTCAGCTTGGATCTCTGTTGAAAATTTGTCTTGGTTGGCTTCGTGAGCCACTTTGAGCTCCCTCACTTCGTCCTGCAGGATGTTGTTTTCATCTTGAATGAGCTTATTTTCCTCAACATGTTCCTGGAAAGACGCTGTCCTGGAGAGACGCTGTCTTTCCCTCCAGTTCAGTGGTAAGCTCCTTCACCTTCTGCTCCTGGTAGCTGCTGAGGGTCTCAGCTCCTTCCAGCTGAGCCTTTAGCTCCTCCTGCTGCCAGGTCTGGTCTCAGTGCTCTCTTCGTCCTGCGGGGTGTTCTTCTTTCTCCTCAAGGAGCTCATTCAAGTGTACCACTTGGTTCTGGCGGGACCCTGTTTCCACGATCAGTCTGACCACTTCGGTGTAACACTGCTTCACCTTCTCTTCCTGAGAGCCCAGGCTTACCTGATGTGAAACTTTCAGCTGCTCAAGCTGCAGCTGAAGAGCCTCTTTTTTGTCTTTTTCAGCCTGAAGCTCTGCTGAGAACCGTTGGTGGCTGGTCATGTGAGCCACTCTGAGGTCCTTGTTCTATTGAAGAACCGACGATGTACCGGACAGGTGTATGGGACAGGTGTAACGGGCACCGCAGCAGGCACCGCAGCACTAGTTCTCTTGATTTTGAATTAGCGGTATGTTTTATGGTGGTGCTCGAGGAGGAGTCCAGGGCACGGTTTGACACACACACAGAGAGAAAGACCTTTAGGCGCACCAGTGCGACTAATGAAAATATTTAGTCGCACTCGAAAGATTTTTGGTCTCATATGTGACCAAAATGGTCGCACTCTGGAGCCCTGGTAATGTATTCTGTCCGTCAGCTACGTAGTAACATTTGTCAGAACCCTCTTGAAAAGAAAATCAGGCATTTTAAAAGGTTGACCCTTTTCTAAGAGTTAACAATTAATTAATTCTTAATTCTTTAACTGCCTAGTTCATTAAATAAAATTGTGTCTACGTCTTGCTGGAAGGAGGGCTGCTGCATACGTGATGCATATGTTTCCAGACTTTACTGTAATGACTTTTCTGTATATGTGGATGTTCATGTGTGTGTGAGATGTTCCCTCACCCAGCCTGGTGGATGTGCGTTCCTTTGCTGGTCGGGCTGGCTGGGGCCGACTGGGTGAGAGATCCGGAGTCCAGGATCCTCTGGGGCCGAGCGTTCATCGTTGCCTGTCCACATAAAAACAAACTGCGGGTTAATTATCCGTTCTTTAATCAAGTCATCCCACTGGATATGTGAAGTTAGAGATTAAAAAGGGAGGGGGGGTCAGGAAGACACACCTGAGATCAGGTTTAGAAACAATACAGAAAATCTGGAAACTCTTCTCGCTGTAACAGTGAAGCACTTTACAAAGTTTGCCAAAATTCCCAGAACTTTATCTCATTAGACGGAGCTGCTAATATAACCTCTTCATTGTGAGTTGTCTAATGGCTGCTCACAAGGGAGGGGTAAACTTAATAAAGACAATAGAGGCAGAGCATCATTGATAAATAGCAGAGTTGTTGTTTACTCAAGCCAGGTGGAGAGAAAACTGTGTGCAGCGTAAATCTATTTAACGCAGGCAAACACATTTTACTACCTTCCATTTGATTTCTATGCTAATTACAAAATTGCGGCGAGCATCTTTTGTTTGTGCATGTGTCTAAAAGGCTGAGAGGGAGGGGGGAAAGTTTTTAATGCAAAGTTTACACACATTCAATCCACTGCAGTTGCTAGGGGTTAGCTGTTAGCGCTTCATTAAGAGGCAATTGGAAATGAAAGAAAACAGCAATAAAAGCGGCTGAAAGGGTTATTATGGAAATAGCTCGGTCGCTAATCGAAGTACCTCTCGACTCAAGCACAAGATCAATATGATGAGAAGGACGTAAAAAAGCAAAGCAAATAAACAACTTATGGATATGCTGATGTTTTGTCAAAAAGACGATGGGTAGCAGAGTGTGTGTGTGAAGGCAGCAGTGCACGGCAGACATGCAAAGAAACTAAAACGGAGCTCCACACAGCAGCATTAATCCTCCTGGAGCTCTTTTGAGAGTTAGAAAGAGGTTGCGGCAAAGTGCAGCTGTACACCAGTAAAAGCTCAACAAAAGGATCTTTAAAAAAAAAGAAAAGAAAAAGAGACAGAGGGGAAGATGAGTGCTAATCATCCTGTCCTGAATTAAAAGGTTACAGGTTTCTCGCAGAACGTACATAAACCTACTCACCGCTTTAACCACACCCTCGACTTTGTTATGTCATATGGCGTTGAAATTGAACATTTAATTGTTTTTCCACAGAACTCTCTTTTATCAGACCATTATTTAATCACTTTTGAATTCTTATTACTAGACTACACACCATCAGACAAAAGTGTGTACACTAGATGTCTATCTGATAGTGTTGTAGCTAAATTTAAGGAAGTGATTCCATCAGCATTAAATTCAATACCATGTCTCAATATAACAGAGGGCTCGTATGCTAACTTTAGCCCCACCCAAATCGATCATCTTATAGATAGTGCTACAGACTCACTGCGAGTCACACTTGATTCTTTTGCCCCTCTGAAAAAGAAGTTAATAAAACAAAGGAAGTAAGCTCCATGGTATAACCCTCAAACACGCAAATTAAAGCAAGCATCGAGGAAACTGGAAAGGATATGGCGTTCCACCAAACAGGAAGAATCTCATTTAGTCTGGCAAGATAGTCTTAAAACATATAGGAAGGCTCTCTGTGATGCCAGAGCAGCCCATTACTCATCATTAATAGAGAAAAATAA